>CM062209.1:27747500-27975000 GCA_031216445.1 Lateolabrax maculatus
CTGATCATGACTCCTTTAATGTGATAAGTTCTAGCTTGGTAATATCACAGTGGGTTTCTATTTGTTCTGTTCAGAGAAACCTCTGTCACGTTGGCATGTACTTTGTTTCAGTGGAATCAAACATCAGGGTTGGTTGTGCTAACAGCAACAACACATTACAGAACAGAGGATCATTTGATAAATGATAAGTCCTTTTCACAATCTTTTTTTTTTTTTAAACTGATCAGTAACTTCAAAAGCCCTGTTCCTTTTCTTAAGGGAGGATAGTCTGATGTGTTTGGGAAGATCACAAAAGGTCAGTTTAATCTTTTTCTCTTTATTTCACCCTTCCTTAGCAGGATTAATAAAAAACACTACCCCCGTCAGTGTCTTCCTAACGAAGAACCAGATATCTGATATGATACTCTAGCACAGTTCTGTATCTTAAGGACTGATGATTTAACCAGGAGAGTTTAATTTCCATCCTAGATTTGAAGAGCGGTCAATCACAGGGACTATGAGAAAATTAATGGTACTTTACTCTTTTACTAATCCTGAACAACTGAAATAAGTCCCTCCATTCTGGCCTCTATTGTTTGTGTATTTTCTTATTAAAATATGCTGCGTGATGTCAAAGGCTGAAACACTCTTCCTCTCTCTCTCTCTCCCCTGACCCGTGAACACTATTTTCTGCATTCCCTCATTTTCACATCCGGCTTTAATACTGGAACTACACTGAGAATCTTCAGACATAAGACTTTCTGCTTTCTACACCTGCACTCGCCCTGCAACCTAAGTACTCACGACTTGGCATGATCCATTCATGTCAACTAATGATTGTAATGAGTACTAGTTGAAGCATATTAGGAGATTTTAACTGTAGAACTCAAAATCCAGTTTAATTTCTATTGTCATCATTAAACCCATTTTAAAATTTCAGTTCTCATTTTCTGACTGTTCACCATATAATTTTGTGTTTTTACTTATTTTGAGCAGCTCAGAAGGAGAATATTAGTTGTACCATAGTGGTTTTTATCAGGGATCAGGGCAGCAGCTAGACAAGGGCCCACACTCACCAAGAGGCCCCATTAAGGAGCCCATAAGATCACTCCTTCATTTCTTTTCTTTTCTTTTTTTTCTTTCTTTTTTTTCCAAAAAATTTAAATTTTCTCAGTTTTTTGTCTTTTTTGTTTTTGTTTTAGGCAGAAAATGTATGTAAAAAATATATATATGGATATATCATGCAGTGAGCTGTGCACCTGCCGTTTTCCTGTACCTTGACTTGCTAATTTAGTCTTATAAATCTTAAATTTTAAAACACTAAGTGAAAAGATTTTTCATAAATGCTTGATTTTATACTTTATTTAGTTTGATATCAATGAGTGCTGTAGTTTATTTAAGTTGTGACCTGTTTTGAATTAGCAACAGGAGGAATCTTTTCAGATAGTTGGTCCCACATACAGTGCTCCAGGAAAGCTCCCCAGAGAGCTACACACCTTCAAGGGCTTTTTCTCTGTTTGCTTTTGCACCACCAACAGAAGCGCTGAAGTGACGTAAGCTGGCCAGCAGTCAGTGTACCTATCAAACCAACGCAGGTTCTGTCTGGACCAATCACCGGACACCTACATCACTCATGGCTCTTCTTGTGCTGGGACAGTACTACTCTGAAGCAGGAGCTAAAAAAGTCCCTCAAAGCGGTGTTCTGAGAACACCCAGTTCTTGCAGTGCAATGAACTAAAAAGGGCTGGGTTCCTCCAACTGTTCTTAGAACTATAAAAAAGCTCCTCTGGCCCGAAAACACCTAAATAGAACTGTTTCCTCAAAAGTTGACAGGCCACGTAATGGAAAGACATTCAATTCTTAACGAAGATGCTTTGATAGTTTAGTGATAATTAGCAACTGTTAGGATGCTAATGTGCTAAACTAAGATGGTGGTCAACATTACATGGACACTTAGCAGCAGCATCTGAACATTGTTATTGCGAGCATATTAGCTCATAGCACCACTTTGCCATATTACAGCCCCACATGAAATATAAGTGAATAAGCCAGTCTGTTCTGGTCTCTATGTGGCCAATTTGTCATTGTACAGTTCTGGAAATTCAGAAACACAAATAGGCTGATAATGGATGTGCAAAGGCAGTTTATCTGTGATAAGGTGAATATACCTGAACAGGCTGCGTCCAGACCAACCTGAGCCCTGTGTGAAGAAACACAGCCCTCTCATTCACTTGGATTGAGCCAGTCCTTTAACACAGCAGGGCACCTCTGTATGATTTCTGGAAATGTCAGGGCTTTAATGACCTGAGGAGGACAATTACAATTAAACACCAATTACATATGATACAGAAGGCCTTTACAAGCGGCATTTAAACAGCATTTATAAGACCATTGTGGAGGGCACATGGTTCCCAACCTGGGGGATCAATACCTTTAGAAGGGGTCACAAGATGATAAAGAGGATAAGAAAGATGACAAAAGAGATGGGTTTTTTTTCTGAATTTTTCAGACTTTTCTTGAATACCTTTTCTTGTGAAATACTGCAACATGTATGTCCTCTGGCCTATAACAATTATATAAATGTACAAATCTTAAGATCCTCAGAGCATGAATAGTGTCAATAGAAGCAAATCACTCGTATACAAGACAATGAATTCAACACAGGTGTAAAGCAGAAACACTCAGATAGCCACCAGAGGGAAAAGAAGTGAAGGGACAGAAACAAATTGTGAATTTCTCTTGTTTACATTGTAAAACATTTCTAATGGAATGGACTCCGGCTTAGCAAATTAACTAATTATGAACTATAACCAGCAACAATTAAATTGCTTCTATGGAATTGACTTATATTTAACTGATATTGTAATGTAGTATATTTTGAACATTATAAAGTGGTATTTTAATTTATGATGTTGCTACAGCAGTTATTGCATCTGTTGATTAATAAATGCTGCTCTCTGATGTTTCATCACTTGTATTTCTAAATGCATTTTATATGTGTGAGCCAGTGTGAAAGATTTCAATCTCAATTTAATCCAATGTAATCATAATTAGTGAATTCTCTCGCAGAGACAAAGTATTGTTGCTTCCAGTTCAATGTTCATGAACCTGAAAATTTGTTGTTGACAAGTCAACTTAACAGTGCTGAGCTGAGTTGGAGAGTGCAGCCAGGGGTGGAGCAGCAATTTTTAAGTGTGGGGGTTCTAGGGGTGGAACGTGAGAACCACAACCCTCTTCTTCCAAGGAGATGTTGATTTTCCCATGTACAATACCATAAGCTTTTAGAAGCTCATAGCAAAGAATTTCTGCTTCACAAATAATGAAAAGTAGATGAATATTAAGCACAACATGTTTTAATTGTAGTTTCTTTTAATGCTTTTTTTCCAGGAAGCAGATGTTCATTGTAAGCTTATTGCAATGAAGTAAGTTAACTTTCAACACTATAAAACCACATCTGTTGTTTCTTCTTGGAACATCATATGAACATGTTTCAACATTAGAAACAGAAAGTATATTAATATGAAGCACAACATGAGTGTTTCTTAATGCTTTATCAGCAGATGTTCATTTCTAGCGTTTCCCCCATGAGGTAAGTTGATTTCCACCAAGAAACTTGATTCAAGTCATATTCATATTAATTATTAAACTAGTGTGTTAGAGTGTTAGAGTGGTGGAAATCAACTTATCTCATCGGAAGACACTAGAAATGAATATCCGCTGTCTGGGAGAAACTTGATTTAAATGATGTCATCCTTCATGTTCATCTATTGTCATATTTGTAATCTAGAAATTTGTATCGTAGAACTTCTGGGTAGAAATTAAAGTTTATGTGGTAGAAATCAACTAATTTCATTGAAAGAAGCCAAAACTGTCAAGTCAAATCAAACCATGTTTCTAATTTAGAAATGTTTTTTCTGAGTGCTGCTGGGAAGATTACTTTTTAGAAATTTGAGTGGTGAAAATCTACTTCAAACTAAGACATTAAAAATCAACAACGGTATCCTCCATATGCATTTACTTTTTGATATTTCTAATGTAGAATTGTTTCTTGGAAAAATTACAACTTAATGTGTGAAAATAGACTTATTTGAACTAAAGCAGCTAATAATTTAGGTGGTATGACAAAATAATGTGAGTACATGCGACCGACCGACCAAAATTGAAATATATGAATATGACTAACATGCTGTGTCCATGTTATTATCTGCTTTATCAGTGCAATTCATTCTCATCCCAAACATCTGGATTATTGGGCTTCACTTCTGAGTGGTGCAATGTAAACATGGAGTTTTCTCAGAATGTGACTAATATTTTTGAGAGTGCTGGTCCTGTTAGGGTAAGGGTTAGGGCTGCTGGTATCAACAACAAATCCATAACATGAAAATAAAAAAATCACATCCCGTAAGACATTCCACCAAATGCAGCTCATTTGCATATATTGTATCTTCACTGCTACATGTATGGAACAAAAAAAAAAATTCCACAAGTGACACAATATAAATTTGTGATCTTGCTGAGCTAAGGATATGAGGAACAGCACATTAACAATCAGCTTTCAGATACTATAGAACTGCCACGGTTCCAGAAATCAAGGATCATGGGATCACTTGAATAATAGATATCTGACTTAATCAAAGAACAGAAAGTGTGCATTTTAATATCATCTTGTACCATGTGGCACAATAATCACCAGATGAAAGCAGTAACCTGAGTGCCATTTGGGATTATACCTTTCTCGGTTTAAAGGCTTTATTTTTCTACATAGACTCCTGTTCATGTTTAATGTGATCTGTTCTTGAAGAATCTCTCTGACTGTGAGAGCTTAATATTACAGGAAACTGGAGGTCATTACATTCACGAAATAGCACCTCAATATCTTCACAATGAAATAACTGCCCACAGTGTGTGGTCCATTTCCTGACAATCCAAACATCACACGGCCAATCATTACTAATGCAATGATGAGATTATAAGAACACTGAGTTTGATGTCAACCAAATGGTTAAGATACGCCAATAACCAGATATATAAACATATATATTGTCCCAGTTGAGCATCTGAAAATTACCATTACTGCCTCTTCAGACGGATAGTGTATGTATAGAAGAGGTGCTCTGTCTGTCAGGGGTAAGTGGTGGTGAAAATGTGACTGCAGGGAACTTTTGAGTAGATATGGTCAGTCAACCTGTGGATTAAAAAATGTGGGGGAAAAGTCACACCATAACCCCACACCAAGGATAGAGCTAAAACTACACTTTTTAAGGCTGAAGAGTCAGCACTATTGTCTTTGTAAAAGCATCTTTTATTTTTGTATTTTTCTATTTGGCACAATCCAAGATGCCATAACAGCAAAACTTCTTCTCCACTTCTTCTCTGTAAGGCAGCATGCCTTACAGTTTGAAAAGTCACAGAGATGAATCAGAAATGCTTCAATCAGCTTTTTTCATCTTCTTTTTTTTTTGCAGACAGTGACTCCAAGTACACAAAATGAAACTAAGGTAATTTCATTAATGCACTAGAGAACTTTACATGTTCAATATACATACTCGTATAGGAGCGCTACAGATATAGAAATACAAGTGTTCTCATCCACATCTCACCTGCTGTGATCTCTTGCAAATCAGAGGAAAGAATCCTGCCTGATATGAGATGCATTATCTATAGATATAGTTACTCAAGATGGCATTGCCCTGGCCTCCAGCACCACTGTAAGGACTCTAGACGCAACCTTTGATCAGGACATGTCCTTTAATGCCCATATAAAACAGACTTCAAGGACTGCCTTCTTCCACCTACGTAACATTATAAAAATCAGGCATATCCTGTCTCAAAAAGACACAGAATAACTAGTCTATGCATTTGTTACTTCTAGGTTAGATTACTGTAATTCCTTATTATCGGGTTGCCCTGATAAGTCTCTAAAGACTCTTCAGCTGATCCAGAATGCGGCTGCACGTGTACTGACAGGAACTAACAAAAGAGAACATATTTCTCCGATATTAGCTTCTCTGCACTGGCTCCCTGTGAAATCTAGAATAGAATTTAAGGTCGTCCTCCTCACTTACAAAGCTCTTATTGGTCAGGCACCATCATATCTTAAAGAGCTGATAGTACCGTATTACCCCACTAGAGCACTACGCTCACAGAATGCAGGGTTACTGTGGTTCCTACAGTCTCTAAAAGTAGAACAATCAACCTCCTCTTCTGTGGAATCAGCTCCCAGTTTGGGTTCTGGAGGCAGACACCCTCTCTTTGTTTAAGAGTATGCTAAAAACGTTCCTTTTTGATAAAGCCTATAGTTAGGGCTGGCTCAGGTGAGTCCTGAACCATCCCTTAGTTATGCTGTTATAGTTCTAGACTGCCGGGGGATTTCCCATGATGCACTGAGCTTCTCTCTCCTCCTCTCCCTCTCTATCTGTACGAATTCCTATCCCACTAATACATGTTACTAACCTCACTTCTTCCTGGTAGTTTTTGTGCTTTTTCTCCTTCTCACTTTCTGCAGGTATTTCTGCCTCTGGAGCTGTAGAGTCTGGATCTGTGGCTGCAGGCCGTCTACTGCCCCCATGTTCCTGCTCCACACTCGCTGCTGCAGTTGTTATTATTATTAGTCTGATTTGTTGTCTCTCCTCCTGTTCTGTCTCCCCTCTCCCCCTCTCTCCTCCCCTTTCAACCCAACTCGGTCGATGCAGATGGCCCCCCCACCCAGAGCCTGGTTCTGCTCGAGGTTTCTACCTGTTAAAAGGGAGTTTTTCCTCGCCACAAGTGCTGCTCATGGTGGGAACTGTTGGCTCTCTGTTAATTTTTTTGAAAAGAGTATGGTCTAGACCTAATCTATATGAAAAGGATCTTGAGATAACTTTTGTTATGATTTGGCGCTATACAAATAAAATTGACTTGACTTGCAGATATATCCAGACATTCAGGATGCAGTGCACCAAAGAGGGACATCTGAACTTTTCCACATCCTTGAGCAATAAGAGCTTTGTAGGTGAGGTTTAATATGATGTTGGCTGGACAGATACATCACACTTCTGGTTCATTAGGGCTTAATAATATTAAAACTGGCTGAGTGGTTGACGTGAAAAGAAAATGCATATAAGAGTTTAGGACAGGAGTACCCAACCTCACCAATGCTGCATACAAGCCTGCAAAGACGTCTACATATTCCACACTGCCCATTCTGTCTCTTTCCCAGTCTTGACATCTTGAAGTTGTTTAGAGACAGTGGTGTCAGTAGTCCAAGATGGTAGAAACATTTTTTAATGAAGAATCATCAGTAGAAACTTCCCTGTTGATATTTTGATTGACAGCTTAGTGAACAGCAGAGTTGTCACAGATGACCTCTTCACCAGCTGCTGTCAGCCACTAGACTTCAGATGTCTTTACATTACTGTTTCCCTTCTGATGCGTTTTCTCTGAAAAGTTTCAGCAACATGCACCTCATAATTTGGAGGAGTATTTTGTGCTGTTTAGATTAATAATCTTACACTTTGAGGGCAACGGCAAATAAGTGAAAAATACGAAAAACTGGGTGTTCAAAACCTGGAGGTACTTCTGTTAATGGGTAGGATAGTACTAATGCACAGAAATGTCTATAAAATGACCAGTGCACATCCATCTTCCCTCCTCATTTTACACAGAGGTAAACAACTAGTTAAATGTGTAGGTAATTCTATTGCTTACAAAATACCATGGCTTGTTTAACTGTATCTCCTCTCTGTAATCTTCCATCATTTATAGTGGTTTAAAACCAATATGTTTTTATACAGTAGAACATGTAGAACATGTATTTTTAATGTCTAAATCAGAATGTAGATAGACAAAAATAATATCTGTACTGCGGTGACAATAAGTTTGATTTCCACCAGGATCAGGCCTGTGAGCCAACACAATAAATAGCGACAGATGTTTTTTTAATCATTTTGCAAGTACTGTAGAAGGAAGTATCAGGAAATAGAATTACAGCAATTCTCATAAAAATGTCTGTCTTTGTATGTAAGATTAAAATTGTTTTTATGGAGCCTGTGCAGTTCCCCCTAAAAGAACAAGCTCAAAAAGATCAGCTGTGCAAGTGTTATGATAGTGAGGAGAAAGATGAACACACTGCTAAGAGCATGGCTGGATTAACCAACTAGGGGGCCCAGGGATGAGGACGAACCCTTATTGACCACCTGTTTATGGTGGCCCTGATCATCTGATATCATCGTGGTTCATATTTCCAAACTTATTTGCAATTACAAAAATGACCACAAACCAAGCAAAACACAATTAATCTCTGGCAACATCCAACCGTCGAAGCGACTGCTCACCATATCTGGACTGCTTCTGGCCTACATCTGATGGAAGAGTATCAGCTTGTTAGATGTCTGTGTCATACAGTAGCTGAGCTGCTGGCACAACTATATTACTATTGTTTAGTAGCACATTCACACCCCAAGCCAACCCTGCTGAGATTTATCTCACATGACTTGACTTCACACCGAGCAGGCCTTACTGCTCTTTGTGCAGCATGTTAACCCAGAGACACATTGACATAGTACAAATAGTTGTCATATCAGCATCACAAGATCAAATGTCTGTAGTTGAACATTGTATGTTTTTTCACATCATGTAGTCCTTCTAAGGGGGAACAACAGGCCTTAACAGGAAAATAAAACGGGGACGAGCACAGCGGCTCATAGGACAGCCTGAGTCCAGCCCATTACTGTCTGTATGTCTGTATCATGTGCGCTCACACACCAGTGTGTTTATTGACCTGGAGGGTGTTGTGAGCTATGTTTAAGGGGCAACCAGTAACTGAATGTGTCCAGCAACCAGCACTTTTAGTTGTTACTATACATACACATATAACATTCTAGCATTCTAACTATTTATTGTGTTATTACTGAGATGTATGTGTGCTCTAAATTGAAGTGAATCAAATTGAACTTGGGCTTTAAAGCGTCGACTAAAGGCAACCAGCAGGAACTACATGATGCACCTTGCCTTCTTGTTTTCCAGGATCCTGATCCACAGCCCTATCACTAACCTGTCTTATGGATCGTCCCTTAACCTGGGATCTGCGGTGGCCTGGAACTGAAAGAGCTGTTTTTGATTACATGTCCAAACCCGCTGATTTTGCCTCCCAGGGGCGTTATGTCCAACAGACGTCCAGCTGTCATCAAGCCCACCCACAGGGACTGCAATTCAACTCTCAACAGTCTGTAGTGTGAGGTGAATTGATGAAAGTGCTCAGGCAGCTGGAACATTAACAGCAACAGGTGTCCAGCAACAGGAGGTGTTTCATACAGTATGTCTTTTAGTGTACATCTCCTTTCATGTGTCTCCTTGCTGTAAGTGAATGTCTGCTCTGGTAAGGAGTGTTCTCAAGAAGCCTTCAATGCATCTTTGCAGTGTGCTTCAGAAATCTGTATTCTATTACAACCAAACATAATCATCAGTCAGTCAGTGTCTGTCTTGGTCTCGGCTGTGGATGTCCCTGGTCCATTTGATCATAGTCTCTGGAGATCGATAGAGGAAGATCAGTTTGGAGTAAAGTTCCTCTTCTAGCTCAAGCTCTCCTGTCTCACGCACCTGAAACACACAGTAACTTCAGTCTGTGGAAGAAAGGATTTTCAAGGACACTTCCAAAGTATTATTTACAATAGACAACAAGTCTATGCTGATGATTAGAACAGGAAAATATTCCACATTTGCACAAGTACAGTAAATGCATGTAAATAATGCACACACTGCACACTAACCAGGAAGATGTCTGTGCAGAGCTTCAGGATGCGGTCCACACAGGGCAGTTCCTCAAACATGATGGAGTGGGAGATCTCACTGAAGAAGCCACGCACAAACTTCCCAATGACTAATACCACAGACACATACAGACCCATGATCCTGGAAGGAGGGATAAAAAAAATAAAATAAAAAAACATTCAAGAAGGGTTGAGAATCAAACACATATCACAATCATTATATTTAAAAAATATTTAATGTATCAAGTAGAATGATGTGGAAAACATCAAAAGTATAATCTTAGTTTGTGGTTAGCTTGGTTTAGTTGCCTGAATGCAACATAATTTAACAATACTGTAGTTGCCAACCGAGAATGAAAAACATCAGCACTGTCATGGAATATAAATTGGCATTTTGCAGAACTGTGAAATCAGTGATGGATGGATTGAAACAGGACAGCTTACTTGTTTTAAATGTCAAATTCTCAACACAACTGTTCGGAACATTTTTATGGCAGGGATGCTTCTTGTAATCACCATTGTCTAAACACGCTGCTCCCTGCGGTTAGAAGCTAAAAACACTGACCCAAAAATGTTTATGATGACAAGTTTGAGGTCAGCCTGTTCTAGCCCACTGATAGAAATATTGGTGATATTTTAGATGTTTTTAGAATTTTTCTGCCACATTTTTATTCTCCTGCTTATTTACATACATGCATTTTAACTCCGGTTTCAGCCTCTTCACCGGCTCCAACTTGTGCAGAAACCTGCTGCTCCTGTCCTATGCATTAATTTTACAATCTTGCTACTGACTTTCAAGGTGTTAAATGGCCTTGTGGACTTTGGAACATCTTTAACTTCTTTTAAATTTCTCCTTAAAACATTGATGGATTTGAGTCAATATTAAATATACATATCCAACCCATGTACATGTTGTTTAAGTGTGTGCTCCTTACCCATATCCAGCCAGGAAGCCCAGGCTGGGTGGACTGACTTTGTCATTGAATATGACCATAGGCAGAACCCCACACGAGGAGGGGGCACAGCCTGCGATAGCAATGTCCCACCACTCCTGGTTTCCACTGCCATTTAATGACCTGTCACTCATCAGGGACAGGGTTATATTCAGGTAACCGTCTTCATTACCTACAAAACAACAGCTGTGTTAAAACAGATACTTGGAGGTGTGAATAACAAACATAAACTCTGGTATCCAGTCTCAGACTATAATGGTAATTAGGTTGTGGGCGATATGCTGCCATCTAGTGTTTGTCCTCTGCAAACAGCCGAATAGGCACTTTACCAGCACTGTGGTGTTATTGTTGTTGCGGTGTAAATTGGTGAAATGAATCTGGTAAAAGGAGAGACTCAAATGTTATAAAGACACTGTAAGGACTGGACCACTTGTCAATTATATAACGGCATTTTAATGTTAACCTAATCCTAGTAGAATTGTTACTCTGCACTGTACTGAGAATAGAAAGCAGTCATTAACTCATTTTAGTTCCATAAGTATCTAGCCTGATCCTGGAAATGCCAGGCCATCAATGTTTTACATATTATCAAAAAATCTACATTGTAACAGTACTCTGACCTTTATGTAGCTGACTGACTGGTTTGGCCTCAGCTCCATTGGGGGCACGGATGTAGTTAGGGAACATATTAGGAACATGCCTAGGAAAGAGACAAGACACCATCTGTCAGATACAACTATATTATGTATTAAATAAAAAACAAAAAACTTGTATTCATTTAAACATCTTTGCAGAGAGTAACCCTACACCGGCTCAGTGCGATTGCCAACCAGTAGTGAGGCCAGATCTGCTCTGACTGGGTTGCCAGGTTCCAGGTCTATAGAGTATTTGTCAAAGGTGTGTTCCACCGTCCCTCCTTTACCCAGATCCCTGCCAGACACAAGAGACAGAAACATTCACAGAGAGAGATACAATCAGTTTTTACAGATAAAAAAAAATCAAAGAGAGGAAAGCACATATTTAAATAGTTGTGTGAGCCACAGTCTATTTTAAGGCTGGTACTATAGACGAATGGGCAAAAAACATTAAGCCATGTTGTAACCTAATTAAAAAAACGTATATCTTTTATACACACCTCAGACTCTTGACAGCTTGTCACGCTCAGCTATAATTGTTATCATCAGTTTATTGATATACTGTACAACTTACTTTACAGCAGTGGTTCCCAAAGTGGATGCATTGTTAATTTTAATGTGCCTTCCAATAACAAAAATGTTATGTTACATTTTCCAACATAGAAGAATAGAATATAGAATAAAAGAAATTATCAAGAGCTACATGTCAAAAACACCCGATTAAAAACCTGTTAGATATGCAGTTGTGACCAGATCATGGTTGCTGCTTCTATTTCATACATGCTACGCCCTCTAACGGGCTTCGCTATTGGTTAACCCCATCGATGTTCTGCCTCGGCACCCTGAGACAGATCTTTGCACTCACCGTCCAATCAGGAGGTAGCAACCGCACACTACAGAACACCAATGCACCAGGTGTTCATCCCCCTTTTCACTCAGCCAGCTTGAGAACAGGCACAGTGCTCAGCGAAACATTCGTCACCCTGTGCTGTCACTGAGATGTCCCTCTCAATAATCCTGATGTAGTTTCTCGTTACCTGTGTGAGCCTCCTCACTCCCTCCACTCTGCCCAGCACTGGGAGGAATGTGGCAATGGTTAATGGCAGTCTGTGAGGTAGGTCAGCCTGCGTCACCAGCTACACTTACCTTGACTGCTGGCATCTGCTTATCTGGTTTGGCATTAGCTAGCTGTTTCCCTTGCTGGGTAGCTCAACTGCGGTCGAGGTAATATACGTGCTGTGGTTTGGGAACCACTACTGTACGGTATCATTTCTATCAGCGTCATCTGTCACACTCAGCTGTCAGGTTTAGCATTGTTAGTTGACAATTGCCCTTTAGTTTGGTGATAATTATGCATAATAGTATAATGCCGTTTTGTAATAAGTAAAGCAAAGGTTTAACCTTTGGAAATTCCAGGCCAGACGTAGTGTTAGGTCAACAGGACTTCCAAGTAGTTCTTTAATGACTTCCTGTCTGCTGGGGGGGCTGATCCTCCATACCGATCCTGAACTACCTTCAATCATGGCTGTCACAATGTCCTCGTAACTGTAGAGAGTGATGAACTGCATAGCTACCTAGATGCACATACACACAAAATGATGCATGAGAAAAAGGTATACAGAGAAGCAGCAACTCGGGACACACACAAAGTAATGGCCAGCAATATGCTAGAAAATGCTATAAGAGTGCAGCTCTGTCTATGTTTAAGCCACATACTTTGAATATACAGTTGACTTAGAATAGAGCAGCGATGGCAAAATGGACAGTTACATCAGACCAAGGTTCCAGTTAATACAGTCTTATTAAGTGTTTAACAACATTACAACTGAGCATGTGAACACTTAGCATGCTAAAACAGTCACTAAGTGCCAATTATTCATTGGGAAATTGGATTTAAACCAATATTCTTGAGGATCAGGTTATGCCTGGTTATGCTGCCAAAGAAGTTAGAAATACATTTGCGTCTGTCACAAAAGTGTCTGTTTTGTTGAACATGTGACAACAATTTTAACAAAATTATATTCCTGCATTCTAACTTCTGCACTATTTTATGTTTGCCAGAACTATAAAGGACTAGCCTGATAATTGGTTATAGTCACTACAGTAGTCAGACAGTAGGAAAGGCAGAAAGAAGCATTACATACAGACAGACAAATGAATCAAACTGAGAGCAGAACGCACCGCATTGTCTCCAAACATTTTGGTGAGATTGTCATATTTAGCCTCTGTGAATGGCTGGATGGACTGCTGCTGCACACTCATGGTGAACAGGGGCTAAGACATATACACACACACCAAAAAAAACACTAGTAAATTATGCACATTTTACATACTGTCAGTTGTGTTTTACATTTGTACCTATAACGCATTTGGCTTTACTGTATGGAGACTGTGAAGATCCATTGCTACCGAATTGATTTCCATCTGTGAATAAAATTAATCTTTGCATACTGAAATCTGGGATGTGCATGGAAATCCTACTTCAAGGAGCCCTAGCAGAGGGCTCTAATGATAATCTATGATCAATAAGGATTTCCCGTCTTACCCCAAAGCATTTATTTCATTTGTCTAAGCAATTTCATCAATACCCAGAAAGCTGTTATGATATTAACTGCAGCTACTCTGCCATAGCTGCAGCTTAAGAGTAGGCATAACTTTTATTAACTGTATTTTTTTCTATTTTAAGAGATACATGAACAGACTGCTGTATTAACTGTTGATTACCTCGTATCCTCCAAGCTTGACAGTCACTGTGACATCGATAGGGTGGTTGACCACACCCACCACTGATCTGACCAATGAAATGAAGAGAAGGGGAAACCAGATGATGCAGATCAAGAAGAAGATGATGAGTCCACCCATGCCATATTTCACTATCTTCTTCTTCTTTTGCCCTTTAGGCTGTGGGTATTTCTGAGGGCAGAAAAAAATATATAATGCTCTTTATTTTCTTTATATGTAATTTAGAGGAAATGTGGGACCCTGGGAGTTGTATTGTTCGGGGGAATAATTCCTGGTAGGGACTCCCCAAGCAAATTATGCAGTCTATACAACTACAAGTTGATGAGAGGAAGGTTGTGACTGTTTTTTGTTCCTATGCACCAAAAAGCAGGTTGGAGTATCTGGCCTCCTTAAAGTATCTTTGTGGGGTCCTGGAAAGTGTACCTCCTAGTGCGTATTGACTCAACAGTTCTACTGGGGAATGTTGACGCTCATGTGGGCAACAATGGAGAAACCTGTAGATGGGTGACCGGGAGGAATCACCTAGCCAATCTGAACTCAAGTAGTGCTATGTTACTGGACTTTCATGCTTGTCATGGATTGGCCGTAACAAATCGTATCAAATTAACAGATCCGCTGCCATATGACTTAGACACTTCAGTGAGGAGAGGAGCAGAGCTGTCATCTTATCATCCGGTGGTGAGTTTGATCAGGTAGCTAGGGGAACTACCGGAAAGACCTAGCTTCAAGTAGGGAGCCCTTCTGGCTTGGTTGGCCTATGGATCTTCTGAAGCAGTGAAGCACCGCAGCTTTGGTGCCTGAACCTGATCTGTGTATGGGAGGAATTCAGGCAATTCGAGGAAACGGTAAGAACTTTGGATTGGCCTCAAGGATGTTCTGGCAAACCATCAGATGACTCAGGATGGCTAAGCATGGCTTGGCTCAGGTTTGTTGGAAGACTTGGAGGAAGCTCTATGCATAACTCTGGCAGTGTTCTCTGAGGTAGTTAAGAAGTGCCTCAGCAGCAAGGCACCAGGTGTTGATGAGATTCAACCTGAGATGCTGAAAGTTATGAATATTGTTATGTTTTCTTGGTTGACACTCCTATTCAATGTCATGTAAAGGTTGGGGACAGTGCCTGTGGACTAGGTCCTATTTTAAAAAAGGGGAACCAGAAGTTGTGCTTCAATTAACAGGGTTAGGGTTATCACAGTACTCAGCCTCCCTGGAAATACTTATGGGAAACTGAAAAGGAGGTTCTGACCAATTGCCATACCTAAGATCTCCAGAAAGAGCAATACAGCCATGGAGCAGTAGACAATCTTTTCACCCTTGCAGGTTTGATCATTTGCCCATTCCATCTACATGGGCTTTGTGGACTTGGGGAAGGCTTACGACCATGTCGGAGGTGAAAAAAGGTGAGTTCACTGGAGTCTGCCAAGCGAATCACATCGAAACAGAAAACACATGCTAAAGTCATCAGTCATATGGGCTTCAATTGAAGTGAATGAATGAGAGTCTGAATTACAGAGACTGCTGCTAGTGTGGCAAATCAGTCTATCTCTGATCAACAGCAAAATGACTGTTTATTTACACTACTCAATCAAAAAAACATTTTATGTTGGGTTTTTAACAATGAAAGATTGTTTTTGCACAAACTTTACATTGTTTGCCAGTTTTTTCTCCAACCACTCTTATCCCAGAAAACGTAATTTGATCTGTTGTCACATCACTGTACTCATACACTTCATACCTTCTCTGTCTCACGGCTGCATTTAATGATGAAGATGTTGGCATAAATGTCCTCCACACACATCCAGTTTGACAAAGACAGAGTGGTGTCAGTCCAAACCCAATCCATCACCGCCCGCAGCTCCACCAGGAACGGCACCAGACGGAACCTACACACAGCATCCATATCATACTGTCAATATTCTATATGCTGATTCTTGAAATTTAACACTCTCAGGGTCTTTTAGTTATGACAAAGGTTTCTGGCTTGCTCTGTGTCCATACCCTTGGAAGAGAAACAGGTTGAGGTGGTTGTATTTCTTTGTGAGGAAGTTGCCGAGGATACGAGTGGGGTATCCACAGCGGATCTGATAGGCTGACAGGCCGAAGTATATACACTTGACAAAGTACCAGAGCTGGGCCACAAAGTTCTGATTGAACTTCCTAAATAGAGAGAAAAAGAGATGAGGAGGATTATAGCTTGATATAATTTGCAGACTTAACTAATATCTGGTGTAGACTGATATAGACCAAACTGCAACTGTGATTTGGTCCATAGGTGATGTAATAATTTACCATTAAACTATAATACAATAAATACACAATTTAGTTTGACTTCACCTTTCAGTGACAGCTGGCAGGATGAAGAACATCCAGAAGTGGATCCCAAACACAAGGATCACCTGGAGGGAAGGAATGATAGAAGGAGGAGAGGAAGGGTATAAGGACAAAAAAACAAAAATGATCAAATATTTCCAATTCATAAAAGCACAGTAATAAAGATGTTTTGAAAATGAAAAACAAGGCAAATCTTAACATGTCATCATAACAAATATTATAAGCCACTCTGGGCCTTTCCAAAAGTCACCTGGTTTTCACCTGTAACATTAGTTCGTCATCTGGGCACTAATAAAGTTACATGATGTTACAGATGAAACTTCTCAGGAAGTAAATTAGAAGTATATAAGAATAATGAAACACAGGCATGAGATGGTGAATCAGGGAACCAACAACTGACAGAGAGCCACAGTCCTCCACCTCCTGACTTCTTCAAAGGGAAAACATGGAACCAGACAGATGAATGCTCTTAATCTGAATACATGAACTGAACCTGGAAGATGAGTTTCCCCAAGACGGCCTTGCGCAGGTACAAGGCTCTGTCGATGATCATGGTGCTGAACTGGATGAGCAGCATCACCAGGAAGGCCTCAGGAACCTGGTCCTCTGACAGGGTGGAGGCTATATCAGCTGCTGCACTGTGTTTCTGAAGGAGAGAGATGCAAGTCAAGAGGGATTTTCTCTATTAACTGATTAAAATGTTATGTTTAATATGAAATATCTTCTAATATTTAATATATACTGACTTTATGATCAAAGGTGATCGTGTCATTATTTTTGATAATGAAAATAACTTGTCATGCCTTTCACTTTGCAAAAGTAAATGCAAGTGCAATTCCTCCATCACTGTGACAGTAGAAATCGTTTCCAAGTGCACTAGCTGTTTATGTTCAGATGTGCTGCAGATGGCAGCCTCGGTGCTGCGCTCTCTCTGGTACTTTTTCTGTTTTTGTTTATTTGTTCAGTTTTCAGCTCTCCCTCCCTGGTCACTTTCAGCGGGGAGAAACTCGTAGGACAATACACTGGTGAAACCTTTTCACACTTTTTTACTGAACCAGAAAGTTTTACCAAACAGCTCTCTGTGGGATTTGCTGGAGATGCTGAAGGAGAAAGCGAGCCGGAGTGAAAGTCCGCCCTCTGGCCAACAAGATGGATGAACTGCTGCTTCTCAACAGTGCAAACACAGACTTTTCATTGTTCTTGGGGACTTTACCAAACTGCCAAAGTACAGACAGCATATTAAGTGTCCCACCAGGAATAAAAATACATGGGACAATTGCTATACTGTAGCATTAGGGCACCTATCACTCTGTCTCCAAAGCAGCTTTGAGACTCTCTGATCACTGTCTTGTTCATCTTCTCCGAACTTACAGGCAGAAACTAAAATCTGCTAAACCTTCAGTCAAGTCTATGAGAAGATGTGTGTTTACAGCAACGCTCAGGCAGCTTTGTCCGGCCAAGGAGGAAGCCTACAAAAGTACAGACCAGAAACACAATGACAAAGGAGACCATCAACCACCAACCCTCCCCCTCACTGTGGAAGATCACTGTTTATGTCTGTGTTTCACTGCAGGTTTCATAAGCCATCATTCACTCCCCTCTTCTGCACCAACTACATGAAATCGTGGTCTGGTGTGCACCCCAGCCCTACCAGGCAAACAGGTCAATGGATGATGCAGTCATCCTGCAACTCCTCGACTCCCTGGGGACATATGCAAGGATCCTTTTTGTGGACTCTGCATTCAACACCATAATCCCAGACATCAACTCACCCAGCTCACTGACAGACAGGAGGCAGCAGGTTAGGCTGGAGAACATCACATCCAGCACCAACCCGGTGCTGAACAAGCTCAAAACTGTGGAGATGATTGGCAATATCTTACAATACCTTACAGTGCATGTAAAATAGGAAAGGCCTAGCAATCTAAAGCAAGGTGGCTGAGTAGGCCTACTCAATTTGAATAGCACTTCAGGCTTCTGTAGATGGCCTAATTTCAGTTTAGTTTAAATTTCAATGTCATTTTCTGTTTTCATTTATTGATAAGTGGGAAATAATGACCAAATGACATCTTCCATCCAAACATCTCTCACCCCAAAAGCCCAAAACCCAAAGACGATGATGATGAAGTCGATGACATCAGTCAGGAACATGAGTGCATAGACATCAGTGGCAGCCCGATACTCAGCGTGGAGAATACCCCTGAAGAAACCCTGAATCGGCCTGTAAACACTCTGAATACTGCATAGGAGACAAGATGGCAGCCATTAAACCACTGCATTATTGGAAAAAGTAAAGACATTTCAGGGATACATTATATACACTGGTTTTTAATTTCTCCTTGTGTTGCAGCTAAAATATTTGTATATATTATTTGTATTAATCTTAAACTATTGAATAAATGATTGATTATGAAGTCACTGACGTGTGAATTGTATTGCTAAATGTTCTTAATGTTGTGACTTCATAGCCTCTGTACCCTACTCACCCAGAGATGAAGACGTGCTTGATCTTGTGTCCCGTAGCCAGCAGTCTCTGACTGGCTGCCTCTCTCCTTCTGCCTTTCTGCTTCTTCTTCAATGGTTCTTCACAGGAATCTGAAGTCTCAGCTGTGGGCTCCACTGGAACAGTCAGGACCACAATCAAACAGAATTAGCACCACAGAGAAATATAAAGTAAAATATTTTCTGCTTGTTATACATGCCATGTCATTTTACAAAACAGTATTGCAAAATGAAATGTAAGTTAAACACGTAGAACTGACATACGAATATTTAAATTTAGAATAAAATTACATAAAATATAAGTAAAATACATACAGTTACTTATATACACATATACACCAAGAAAGTTCTATGTCATTTATGGTGTAGTTTGGAGTATGCGAGGAGTCTCACAGCCTGAGTAAGGAAAGTGTCTCTGTAGCCTGGTGATACGACAGCAGATACTTCTTAAGTGACTTAAGTGACAATCATGAGCCTGCTAGGAAAATGAAACCTCACTAATATCTCTAACGAGCGTCTTTAAGTACATGAACATTACATTAACCGTCAGAATGTTTTAGTTGAGTTTGTCTTTTTGCTCACAGTTTCTCAAACTACTTTTGGTTTGGTTCTTTTTCTGTGTACACACTTTTATTTATCTTAACTCAATCTTATTTTAAATATATTTTTGCGTTATCATGTACTTGTAACTATTCATTATGAAAATGTAATTGTGATAATTACACCAATAGATCATGATTATGATTACAATAACCTGCATGTTCTCATCTAAAATCCTATTTATATCAATAATCTTTCATTATAAATCTAAGAAAGCTATTTGTATTTGAAATGTTTGAAATGTCATTATCCACTTCTGCAGGTTTGGGCTTAGCTTGGGACCTGCTGCTCTGGCAATTCAATTTAAACCTGTTTAGAAGAACCGAAAGATCCAGACTCAGTCAAATCATCAACATGTGATCCATGTACAAAGAACAGGGCCCAGGCAAAACAGTTCTGAATGCAGCCAGAGTTCATGAAGCTATGAAGCCACAAACCTTTGCTACGTCGCTGTTTGGGTTTTTTGCGGAAGCGGAGACTGCTGCTTTTCTTTGGGGCTTCCTCTATCGCCTGCTCATTCTCTCCCTCCACCTTATCCTCCCTTGGCCTGCTAGAAGAATTCAACATGTCCCTCAGCCCAAATGGAGTTTCCTGTCCTTCTTTTGACCCAGTGGGTGCTGGTTCAGCGGCAGCAGAGCTGGTACTTGGTTCAACGTAGTCCACATTATCCTATTGACAAAAAGCGGGTTTAAAAGACTAGAAAAGTAGTCAAACTTTAAAAAGAAGTCTGCTGATACAATTACATGATCAATGGTCAATGGCCAAGAACATGTTCTGTAAAAGCTGATAGGGCAGTAACCAATAGCAACTAATATCAAGTATTTGCACCAACCTTTTCAAGTGGGTCCAGTTCAGTATTTTCCAGGTTTTCCAGGATGGATGCTGAGCTAACTCTGCCCTCCTCCTCTTCTCCTCCTCCCTCCTTCCTCCTTTCATCTTCATCTCCTTCTCTAGTTTTTCCTTCATCCTTACAACTTTCTGGTGAGGGGCTCTGTTCCTCTAGGGGGCCCTCGTGGTCCCACAGGCCATAACGCTGTGCAAACACAAACACACACACACAAAAAAAATGTTAACATAAATAATAACATAATATCATAAATAATGAGCTGTGGGGGTTGTCTCTTTACCAGCCATCTCAGCTACTACTTCTGATATCGCCTAGTTTCTCATTTTAAGCCTTCTATAATATTCCTTTATCATTCAACTTAAAACATTCTTACATTCTTATATCAACATATTTGTTTCTATATTTCTAAAGCTCTCTGTTGTATTATATTTTGGGACTTTATTTTACTTTACCCTAGATTTGAACTTATCATATAGTAATATTTGTTATGGTGTAGCTACTGAACAGTGGGATTATGATATGATAGCACTATCATATAGGGACAGTCAACTTAAGTTTGCATGATATAATGTATGTAGCCATCAATACTTGATGGCTGAAAAAAAAGTTAGGGAGAGATGGACTTTGACCAACTCATGAAATTGATGTGAATTAGCTACACTTAATTCAACATGAAACATTTTTTAAAATGACACGAAAAGCCTTCTTTCTTTAAATCTGTCTGAAATTACAAAATGGAATATGATATCTGCTACCATTATCATTGTAAACTCAAGAGCCTACTGAAATAGTCCAGTATGCATTGGCTGTATCTAAAGTCAGAGTATTCTGTCACCAAGACTGTAATGGTTGGGCAGCAACTGAGCACTGAGTGTAAAATTTGCAAGGGGGTGTATGTTGAAAACTGGAAGGTAGGCAATTTTGCCCCCGTTGCTTTCACCATGCACCACAGCTTTAATGTGTCCTTGCTTATGGATTGTAGAGTATAACCACCAGTGTAAATACTAACTGACCATGAGCAGGGATCTGTGGAAGAACAGAGCCAGCAGCTGAAGAAGATCATATCTGATGTAGTTGTCAGTCTTCTCCAGGCCCAGGATACGAGGTGGGAAGAAAGGTTTGTCTTCATTTAGAGTCATCTCATAAACACTGTTCCAGGGAAAGAATCCAAACTGGAAAAGGTATTTCACCACCACCATCACCTGGAGAGAGGCAGAGCAGCACAGCAGTCAGTCAGCCTGTCCTCGTCAGACCAGAGACGAGCACAGAGAAGGCAACACTATACAGGCTGCACCCTATCAGACCAGTCAGTAACATATGTAAGCTTGTTATGACCTGTATATAGCGCTTCTCTTGGACTCATTAATGTACCTGGATTACAGTAGCGAGAGATCTCCAAGTCTAATCACCAGAGACGATATCACATAGTGTATGATGAACAAACAATGAGAATAATTAGATAATGTTATTCAAATCAGATTAATCTCTTTTGACAAATGCTTGTTTTCAAAATGTGGGAACACTCACCCTCCAATTATGTTAAAATCAGCTTAAACCTGTATGAACTGATAATTGAAAATAGCATTGTTTGCCTCGGACACCTGGGTGCTTATCTCTGCCATGCTATATATATATATATATATATATATCTCAGGTGTACAGCCAAGGTGCAAATAGCATTTCTGGCTACTGACACCTGGACTCAAATAGTATCTGCCTTTTTTAAATGGTCTGCATTTATATAGTGCTTTTCTGGTCTACTGACCGCACAAAGGTTAGGGGTTCAGTTTCTTGCTCAAGGACACTTCAACACTTTCTGGAGGAACCAGGGAATCGGACCTAGAACCTTCCAATTACTAGACGCCTGCTCTAACTCCTTGCACCTCAGGGAGACTGACATTTTTGTACTTTTTACTCATGCAGTGAAACAAGATCAACAATATTGATCTGCCTGTAATGGGTTCTAAATTTTCAAATGTGTGTATGTGTGTCTCTCAGGGTTCATACTTCTGTGTAGACTATAGCAGTCATCCAAAACTTCTTGGTTGGTCTTGGGACAGCCAGCATAGCCCATAGGAACACCAGTATGGGCAGGACCAGTGATATGACAGAGGCACTGACCACATTGTTTAACACTATGATGAAATAACAGACGAGCTCTGAGTTGGCTGCCAGCAGGTTGTACATGGCAAACTGCAACTTCAGCAGGCGGTTCTGGTTGTTATAGAACTCTCTGCTCTGTTCCAGCTCTTCAATGAAGAATTGCCTGCAAAGAGAAAGAGGAAAGTGTAACAACCGATAATTTCAGATAAAATATCAATTTATCATTGTATTCATCACCTGTCTTTCACTAACTAACAGAACCAATGACCACAGCTGTGAAACAAAACATAAGTTGTAATAAACTTATAATCCCTTAATAAACTTTTCTTTAACACATTCATGACCCAAACATTCCCTTTGCAAACATCGTGGTATTGCTGTTGCTAGACATAAAGCACTAACTGACACCAGTAACCACTGTCACTGTGGAGCGTCCAGCAGCTCCAGTCGGAGTGTCCACAGTTTTTACCTGTCTCCCAGCAGCTCACTGGCTGTTCTGGAGTGTCTGTGTTGTTGTTGTTTGGATGGCACTGGTAGCAGCTCCATAGTGCTGGATGAAGGTTCCGGACTCAAGAGGTTTCCAGTGCTACTGTTGAGCCTTGGCCTGGGGGTAGACTGGCCTGTCACAGCCCTGCTATCTACCTCCAGGGAGCTGAGAGAGTGATTCAAACACACATACACATAAAAAAACAAATACATGTGGATTATTGTACAGAAATGTATTTTGTACCAGATCAAAACTTTATATCTGAAGCCTCTGTAGCTGAAAGTAATGAGGCATAAAAAACTGAGAGGAATCATCCTTTATGAACATGCTCAGTAAATTTGATGGAAATGAATCCATCCAGCACTAGGAGTGTCCATGTTTGAATAAGAACAAGCTCTCATTAGAGGAGACACAAGTGACGCACACTCTTTTCCACACTCACCTGTATCCGGTGGAGATTTCTGCTTCAGTTTCATCCAAACAAGTCTCCAGAGTGGGACTCTCACTGCCCTGAGATACCTGGTCGTCTGTGGACTCTGCTCCTGTATCATGCTGCCCATCAGAGGGAGACAGACATAATAAAGAGGGTGTGTGTGGGTATTTGTCTGTGCTGACTGTTCAATTTCAAGAATAATTTTTTGCTTCAGAAAAATCTCGTTGTGTTTACCTGCTGAATCTTGTGTATGTTGAAGTAACGTTCATTGCACAGGACAGTAGATGTCTCTCTGTACTGTTTAGTCAGCAGGTTGAGCCACTGAGTCAGTCCATCCACCATGGCCAGAACTATGGCCCACAAGAAGCGCAGGATATCCAAGATCCTCTGGACCATCTCCCCATGACCTGCAGCACAGACAGTTGTTTAGGCTCTTGTTAAGTGCCCCATTTTCTGAACATACAACAAATATACTGAAAGTATTTATCAGTTACTCTCTAGAAGACACTGAGACCAAAGCTACAAAAACAAGGAAGCATAGAAACAGGCAGGGTGTGAGGGTGAAAGGTGGAGGAAGCAAAGACCTTGAATGTGAACCTACCAGACTCCTGCTCCTCTGGCTCCTCCGCCATCTCCTGAACAGGCACGACAGGGTCCTCAAACACATCATTGTCTCCACAACCTAAACACACACACACACACACACACACACACACACACAGTATGCATACTTAAATCAGTATGTCTGTGTGTAATCAGTTCTACCATTTGCAACTCACCCTGGGTCTAGATGACCCAACATGAGTAGTTAACCTGTAACCCTTGGATTTTTCTCTTCTTTTCTTTTTTTCACAACAATTCAGTTCAATAATAGTCTGACCCCTCCTTTTATTTTCCTATTATTACATACATACACATTCATACAATCATGAGTTGTGAAAGGGAGGATATTTAAACCTAGTTCAAGTTTGCACATCTATGAGACAGTGCTTCAGACCTCAATAGTTGCCATGGACACGGCCAATGCCAAAATCGTCTTTCCATATCAAGCCTCACTTCATGAATAAACTTATTCATTAAAAAATTTGTGCTACATATGTAAGTTGTTAAGTTGTCAAATATTACAATGAATGTACAGTCATCTTCCAAACAAAGCATGGAGATGTCCAGACTCTATCCGGTATAATATCTATCAAAACACTTTGCATACAGCAGATTTCTCTAATATAAATGATGCAATTGAAAAGAACATTTAACAGGGGATCTATAGAATTGACTATTGAGAAGTAAGGGAGGGTGTCCCCCATCATCACTGTGGTCATTAATTAAGGCTTCAACTGCAAAATAAGTTTTAAATCAGTTAGTGATGCATCCTGTGAGATAACTGAGACCACTTTTCTTCTTCATCAATATTTTACAACTCATTGCCTCACAAGTTACACATAAATGTAGACTTAAATGATGCCCCTCAGTCATTTTCAGAAGAAAGACCGAAGGAATGGTCACACGCTCTCCTCCTCAATTACAACAGCCGTATGTTCTCCCCTCCAGTTTGCTCCGTTACTGCGTCCTGGCATCTGCTCTGGTGTCCCTGATGGCAAAAAAGGATGTAAGAAGATCTAACCTATCACAGAGAAAGGCTCCTGTTGTGAAGCCACTCCTTCTCTCTCTTTCTCTTTTCTCTCGATCCTCCTCGACTGTTTCTGGCGTCTCTGACGTTCTCTCAGAGCTGTTTTCACACTGGTCACCCAGGCTTGGTAGGCCAGCTGAGAGGAAAAAACAAGGATCAACGAAACAATAAACGTATGTCTATAAGAGTTTAAACACTGCATGCAAACCACAGTAAAACATTTTGATATAAAAACAACTATATGCAGTATACAACATCAGTCAGTGGTTTACAATCAGGTGCTGTGGACATGTGACTCCACTGGACACTACTGCAGCATTAACAATGCTGTGTTTGTCCACAAACTCTGCAACTCAGCTTCTGAGTGAACTGTAAGTTGGCACACATGATGAAAAATATATCAATATAAGACTCCCATTAAAAATAATATATGTATATACTATATATAAGTAAGTATATTTTGTAAATCAGATGTGTGTCCGACCTGACAGGCAGTCTGTTTCTGAGGCTTCTGTTCTTCAGACTGTAGATCCTCTTCATCCTCACTATCTGATTCGAATAGGTAGTACTCTCCTGAGTGAAGCACTGTGGCCAGAAAAAAAATCTCCTAACTATATGGAAGTTTTTCTGAATCTAAGTCAGAATCACTAATTCACTCTTACAGTATGTTTTTCATTGGTGGCTTGTCCGTGTGGGAATCCAAGATAAAACGGAATGTTTATCATACCTGTAGCATGGTCCAACCACGGCTGGTGCCACTTTTTCTTCCTGGATCTCTTCTTGTCTGTATGGATCTCTGGAAGGAAACAAGAAAAGGTATAGATTGGAGGAAATGATGCACAGGACAAACACAAGGATGGCTTTGCTTATCTTAGAATTTCACTAAACGTGGAATTAAAAATGTAAATGTAACCTGGATAGACACATGACTGACTGACATCACCATTTTTATGCCCCAAAGTCAGTGGACCAACAAAGAAGACCAACTATAAAATAAAACTTGACGAATGATGCACTTCACTGCTGGATTCAGAGTTTTTAAATGACACAGATTAAACCCTGAGGGGTGCTGCATCTGCAGCTAAAAACTATCTATGTTACCGACAGGTGCAGAGGGAAATGGCAGAGATGGAACACGGCTAGTCGAATATTTTTCCAGTCAAACAGTAAACGAGTCCTACCAGCAGTCTGACTCTCGTTAGAGTCTTTACTTGTTTTGTGTCCATCTCTGTACTTCTGCTGCTTGGAGCGAATTCTCTGCATCCTGAGAGAGGAGGACAGGTAAAGGAAGGAGAGGAGACAGGGGAATGGAACTTCAACAACTCTCTTAAGTTCATAACACTTTGTGTGGACTAATGTAACTCTATGAATTCGATA
The DNA here is from genome assembly GCA_031216445.1 of Lateolabrax maculatus. NCBI lineage: Eukaryota > Metazoa > Chordata > Actinopteri > Acropomatiformes > Lateolabracidae > Lateolabrax > Lateolabrax maculatus. The sequence goes on from CM062209.1 coordinate 27,773,863, forward strand.
TCTACCTGGAGACTTGACATTTGAATGACACTGATGCTACAAAAGGAGTGTGTTCCAAATAGAACCAGACTGTTAATGGATTTCTGGGGTTGACACATTATAAATGTTTGAGAGTAAAATCCTGTGGTCATTTTGTACATTTAGACATGTTTTGCAAGGACAGGGAGTTGAGACAACAACATCTTAATGGATTCATCATTCCTCATCCGGGGACCATAGATGTCTGAACAAAGTTACAAAATGTAAAACAAATGAATCCTAGTGATGGACAGGCTGACGTTGTCTACCTACAGCCTTCATCTGCTATTAGCCAGTGTTGAAGCACCTCCAGACACAACACATTCTTAAGAATTTCATCATCCAGCTTTTCTTTTCTACTTTCTACGTTCTTTGATACACATTGATACATTATAATACTACTCGCAAAAGTACATTTCATCAGCTACTGTACTGTGAACACTTACGATCTCTTGAGCTGTGAGAGAGATTTCTTCTCAGCTTGTTGGTGGAACTTAATATTCTTAACGATACTGGCTTTGAAGAGTTCAAACCCCCTGGAAGGAAGAAACAGAGCTCTGTCATTGCATTTGTCAGCAAGTAACTTTTATTAGCATGTAACTTGTGAGTCAACATTCCCAGCAGCTACATTTCAATTAACAAAAAAAGTGTGTTAAATTAATTATAGGAGTCTCTACATTTAAGTTTCTTCCGCCACACCTGTATCTCATGGTTAATACCTGATGAAATGCTAAGAACAAGCATTTGGAACATTCATATTTTTCATTGTGTACATTGTGGACAGAGCATGAAGCACATGAAGTCATAATCCCATTACAATGAAATTGTTACCTCTTGTGACCCATGAAAATAAAGTAATCTTTATTTAGCTATTTGTGGTACCTCATCACAGTTTAGGGCTTTAGAGTTTCAATTTCAACCAAAGAGGGATTTTTTCTTTCTCAGATTGTTTGATTTGTAGTATTTTTTAAATAAACATAATTATTTGTAACAGAGATATATTTTCCTTTAATACATTAGGTCCTTCATTCAGTCTGTAGTTTGTATATTGTGTCTTACCTCGAAGCCTGTTTGGCAGAAGCCTGCAGCTCTGCTGCCACATGCAGGAAGTAGAAACTGAGGAAGACCCTCCTCTGCAGCAACAGGCAGAGAAAACAGATACTGTCCCATATGATCCCAGCCTCTTCTACTGGGAGGCTGCAGGTCTTGTCACTCACTACTTTCGCTGTCAGGGAAAAAAACACACAATACCAAAATAAAGGCATTCTGCAGAACACAACTGCTGTCACTGCTTCTCATAACTACGGATAAAAAGCCAACACCCCATTTCCAGACTCAGCAGTAAAGGGGAATTTTATTTTTTGTAATTTCTAGTGCTATTTAACACAGTCACTTCAATTTATTACTTCTTAAACCAAACATCCCAAGATGTACAGTATTGTACACAATGAAATAAAAAATAATTTCTGCTTAACTTATAGATACTATTCTTAATGTATACAAGGTCATTCTTATGGTGTATTCTTATTATTGAAGCACTTACGGTCATAGTATCCTTTGACTGTGCAAACGAGGCTGAAGAGTTGAATCACCCAACAGAAGCCCTTCTGCATCTCAAACACAAACACACACGCCAGGATCTGAAACACAAACACATGATATACAGAAATAAACAATTCAGTTTTTTTTATTCTTGCATGCATGTGTGGAGTATTCTTCAAACTCCATAACAATGGCATTCCATAATCCCTGACAATAGAATGTTCCTTCCTCCCAGAAGAAGAAACGACTGCACTTAAGCTTTCCGACAGGACGTACCGTACGTCAAGACGGCATGTTGTTGCTCTGATTGGTTGTCTCTGTCCCTTGGAACGCCCCTTGGAAATCGAAAATGAATTGAGAGGTTCCAGACTAATACGGATTTGTGAATTAGTCTGATGATGCCAGGCTATGGTACTAAAGTACTTTGGGGTCAAAGTTGCACCAGAAAAGTAGGTCCTAATTCTGAGAGAGTTTAGAAGCAGTCCATAAAAATGTCCGGTTGACTTGATCAAAAGCTTTCTTTGCATTTAATGAGGCTATTATTGCTTTCCGATTGTTCCGAAGCTTCCTTTGCCTGTCTTCCGTTGATAAAACCTGTTTGATCAATATGTATTATAGATGGAGTGACAGTTAAGTGTCTAGAAGATAATGCTTTACTAATGATTTTAATGTCTAAGTTGATTAATGACAGAAGGTGATAACTGGAAGGAAAGGTGGAATCTTTATGAGCTGTAATGTTAGCAGTGCTCATATGTAGTGGGATTTTACCAGGTTCTATCAGCTCTTGTGTTATTCTGTAAAACAGGGACGAGATAGTTTGCCCAAAATGTCTAAAAGATTCAGTGGGGAAGCCATCCTGACCTGGTGCTTTGTTGGAAGATATAAGCATGAGTGCTTTATAGTATAGTACAGTCCTCCGCTGTAAATGGTTTATCTAATGCTTCAGCTTGGTCCTCTGTTAGTGTGGATAGGTCTATATTATGACGGAATTTGTTTATATCACTAACATCTGAGAGTTTCGAGAGTGAAACAAAACAGGAAAATTGTGGAACTAACTGCAAAACAATGAGCTGAAACTCTTTATAAAGTTCTGTGTATCCGAGGGGAGCTGCGGATTGGGTAGATAATTCTCTGTTCTCTGGCCAGTCACATTAAGTATTTACACATCGTGAAGGCCCTCTATCATCCACCCTTTGGCAAATCCGATCACATTTCAGTTCTGCTTCTGCCATAGGCTGAAACTCACATATGAGGTGGACCATTCAGCACTGGTCTGACCAATCAGACTTGGCCACACGTCACTGCTTCAGTGCTACAGAGTGGAATCTGTTTCACGACAACAATACTGACACATACATGGACGCAGTCATTGGTTACGACGGGAAATGTATCAACAACTTAGGTACAGACATTCCCAAATCAGAAGTTAACAGGTTAATGGGTTAACTATGATGTTCTGGATCCCCTGTCACATATCTTTGGTTGGTGTTGAGGTCTCTCTCCTGTCTCTTCTGATGTCTCCACTTTGCCTCCTTAGGAATGATTTTAATTGCTCTGTGATCACCACATCATCAACACATTTGCTGATGTATGATGTCACTGTTGATGTATATTCCTCAAGATTGAACAAGTGGTTCTCCTGGGTGGCAGCATCTCTGAACACGTGAGTGTCTGTTCACTCAAAACAGTCCAGAAGAGCTACTGTAGCTTCATCTGTCCACACCTTATTTTCAATGATGGTTTGACTCTTTTAATCAGCAGGGAGTAAATAGGCAGGAGAAGCAGGGAAATGTGGTCTGACTGTCCAAAGTGGCTATAAAATTTATAGCTTCCAGGAATATTTGTGTAAATATGGTCAAGGGTGTTGTTTCCCCTGGTGGGGGTGTGGACATGCTGTTGGAATTTAGGTAGAACAGTTCTGAAGTTTGTTAGATTAAAATTACTAGCTACGATGATGTTACTTAACTGCTGATTACCTCATACAGTTCCTGTAGTGCATTTTTAAAATTTGCATCGGGGGAATGTCAACACCAACAATAAAAGCACGTGTGAATTATTTTGGCAGATAATAGGTTGGCATCTTAACATTAAAATTTGACATCTGGGAAAAACTGTCCATCCAATTTGACTACATTTGAGCACCAAGCAATATGATGTAAACACAGAGTCTGCCTTCCCTCGCCTTACCAGAGTCTTGCTGGACCATGGCCCACCCATCAAGTACAATAGCTTGATCTGGAATGTTATGATGGAGCCAGGTCTCTCTACAGCTGTGGGCACATCAGATTTCCAGCTCTGGGTGATTCTTATTTCACCCATTTAATCTTCCTTAGGATCAAACTGGGTTAGTTCAGCTTTTATCCTGGCTCTCTTCAATCTCTTTCTGGGGCAGTCACACTGCTTTTGGTGGTGTTTAGTCCAGCTGGTCTGGCTGGGTGGTTGGAAGATTTTGTGGGCAGTGATCGTCTCAAGGTCCACTGTGCTTAATCCAACCCCTGCACTTCCTCTTCCAAGGCTAATGAGTGTATTCCTGTCATAGGCAATATGTGCTATCATAGGCAATACCTGGTTCAGTAATAAAATCGAAAAAAGATTACAAATTAAAACAGAAATGTAGAGAAGTTTATGGAAACTACCATCCGTCTGACTGCTTGTGTTTTCTGACTTTGTTGTAATGATGTCATCGCTTTTTGTAAAACACAAATACAGACTGTTGTTTTTATGCTGCTAATGTAAAATAAAGGTTATTGTTTAAATGTAGAGGCTAAAAGAGAGACACCACTAGGTACTGACCATATCTTCTATTCTATGCCATGAAAGCAGCAAGAGATTCAGTACTCAATAGAACTACAATGAAAGCAATACAGATGGTAAATTAATGATATACAGTAAGAAATAAGTGTGTGTGAGACGGTGTGTTCTGCACATGTCTGTGCTGCAGGACTGTTTTGAGAACACATACTGGTACATGTTAAGAAATGCTACCACCCTGGAGAACAACATCAATCTTGAGGAATATACATCAGTGACATCAAACATCAGCAAATGTGTTGAAGATGTGGTGATCACACAGCAAATAAAATCATTTCCGAACCAAAAAGCCTGGTTGAATGGAGAGGTGAGGGCAATATCCAGAGCCAAAAAAGTTGCCTTTCAGTCAGGTGACAAGGAAGCATACAACACTGCCAGAGCAAGACTGAAAGCTGGCATTAGGGAGAGCCTGGAGAGAGCTTCTAATCTATATTCCACTTCAACTAGCCATTTTGCACACAAAATAGTAGGTGCGTTTGGAGACACCCACACTCTGTGTACTCAAGACTGCTGATTTGTGCTGATTAAAATAGTGTTTTAAATTTCATAACCTCCCAACATCTAATATGTTAGAACACATGCAGATGTTGTTGTAGTTTCCTGTAGCTGCCACCATATGTTATTACAATTTTTTAGAAATATATTTTACTGATTACCAAGGTGAAAAATCAGAGGAACCAAGAAGCCCCTAAAAGCTGCAAACTACCACCAAGTGATGAGCTTTATACTTACTGATAACATATTTTTAGATATAATGACTGCCACGTTATACATGATGAGACAGTCCCACAGGGCGAGGCGGGTCCTGGATGGTTTGACCAATAGCTGGGTCCCAAACAGCAGAAAGAAGAAGCAGGCAAGCAGGTAGCCCAATCCAAACACAGAGATCCGGGTGGCCCCGGTGATGAAGACCACTGACAGCACGAACCAGAAGAGGTGACGAAACACCATAACTTTAGCCATGTCCAGGTAACTCCTGGAGGAGGACAGGGAAAGAAATACTTCATGTCAAAACATTCCAGATTTGATCAACACAAACATTTTTACAAGGCTTTGCTGGTGTTTTGTATTTTTGGTGTGATTTGATTATATACATTTCACAGGATGGGTACATTAAAAGTAGTAGTAATAATAAAGGAGGGTTGTAATGTAAAGTAATGCATTTGTTGTGTGTGCATGTATGTCAGATGGCTAATAGATAGCTAATAATAATAATAATAATAATAATAATAATAATAATAATAATAATAAGGGCAGCAACGTATACAGTCTGGATCATATAAAAACCTTATATATATATATATATATATATATATATATATATATATAACACCATATCTGCCTTATTGAAAAGAAAAAAGAAAAGAAAAAAAGATTGAATGGTTAATAGTTACTTGACTTTAACTGTAACTGTACTATAAGACAGAAAAGAAAATAGAGATTAACTATAGTAATAATAAAATGTAAAATATAGATTGACTAATGTAGCTTTAAATGAACCAGATGAGGAAAAAAAGAAGAACAAATAAAAACAAAAAAATAACAGATTAATAAAAATAAGGAGCTGATTGTCAATTTTAGGAAAGAGGAGGCAAAGACACACACCCCTGTCTACATCAGTGGAGCTGAAATGGAGCAAGTGAACACTTTTCGGTTCCTGGGAATCAGCATCACAGAATCACACATCATCATCATGGTAATCAAACATCTTCACTCTGGTAAAGAAAGCTCAGAAACAACTGTACTTCTTAAGGAAACTTTTAAAAAGGTGTAATAGAACGTATCCTAAATGGAAACATTACAAAGTGGCATGGGATGTGCATGGCCCAGGACAGGAGGGCTCTGCAGCAGGTGACAAGTGAGTCCCGCTGAGCATCAGATGAGCATCAGCTCTACTGGTGAGGTGAGGTGGCTGCACAGAGCCCAAAGGATATTAAAAGAACAAACCTACCCCAGCAACAGTCTGTTCACCCTGCTGCCGCCTGGCAAGAGATACAAAAGTATTCGCTATCGTACCACCAGACCAGTTTCTTATTGTGAGACTTGTTGTGTATAGTTGTGTAAGTAAAGTGAGATATCACCTGCGTATAAACTTATTTTATGGTTTACTCCTGTAGATTGTACACCTTTTATATGATTGTTCTGGCGAACAGCTGCAGCAGGGGTTCAATGTAAAGGGGCTAAATCAAACCATCAGAAAAACCTGTTAAAGTGTGGACGGATGAAGTTACAGCAGCTCTACAGGACTGTTTTAAGTGCACAGACTGGCATGTGTTCAGAAATGCTACCACCAGGAGAATCACATCAATTTTAAGGAATATACATCAACAACGACATCATACATCAGCAAATGTGTTGAAGATGTGGTGTGGCCAAAAAAGTTCCTTTCAGTCAGGTGACAAGGAAGCATACAACACCGCCAGAGCAAGACTGAAATCTGGCATTAAGGAGGCAAAGTGGAGACATCAGGAGAGACTGGAGAGAGACCTCAACACCAACAACACCAAAGATATGTGGCTGGGGATCCAGAACATTACAGGCTACAAAAACAGGAGCGCCCCCTTCTTGTGTGAGGTCACAATGCTAGATGAGCTTAACGCATTATATGCTTGCTTTGATCTCTTTAACAAAGAGTCAGCTGTCATCTGACCCAATCCAGAGGACCAACCACAGTCAATATCCACAGCACATGTAAGAAAAACTCTGATGAGAGTGAATATGAGTAGAGCTGCTGGGCCTGATAACATCCCCAGCCATGTACTAACAACATGTCAGTGATGTAATCATCTTTTTTAACATATCACTGTCACCGGACAGTGTTCCCACCTGCTTCAAGACAGCCACCATCATCCCTTTACTTAAAAAGTCTGCAGTCTCTAGTCTATACGACTACCACCCTGTGGCACTCACACCCAAATTTGGATGAAAGACAGCAGGCATCCCAGACAGCCTGGACCCTCACCAGTTTGCATTCCAAACCAACAGGTCCACCTGGTCTTCACACACCTTGAAAATAACAACACCTACGTCAGAATGCTGGTTGCTGATTTCAGCTCAGCATTCAATATAATCTCGCCCATAAAATGGATCCGCAAACTCAGCACTCTTGGCTTGAGTACTACACTCTGCAACTTGATATTGGCCCCCAGGGCTGTGTGCTCAGCCCCCTCCTGTTCATGCTGTATACACACGATTGCAATCCCCGACATGATGAGAACTCTGTTGTGAAGTTTGCAGATGACGGCACCATCATCAGCCGTATTACAAACACTGATAAGAATTCATATCAGGAGGACTCAACAACCTTGCAGAGTGGTGCACAGAGAACAACCTGTCTACATCAATGGAGTTGAGGTGGACCAGCTGGATAGTTTTAGGTTCCTGGGAATCAACTTCACAGAGAACCTGTCATGGACATCTCACATCTCCACTCTTAAGGAAACTTAATATAGTAAAAATCCCATGCCAAGTTGTTGTCGAATTTTCACAAAGGAGCAATAGAAAGCATCCTGACTGGAAACATTTCAAAATGGTATGGAATGTCCACAGCCCAGGAAAAGAGGGCTCTGCAGCAGGTGATTAAAACTTCCCAGAACATCATTGGTACTCCTCTTTTAAGACTTCAGATATTATACAACAATAACCCATCCAGCAAAAGACTGTACACCCTGTAGTCATCTGGCAAGAGATTCAGAAGTATCTGCTGTTGTACCACCAGACTACAGAGCAGCTTTTTTCCTCAGGTTATAAGACTCCTTAACTCATCCACCATAAAAAATTTGAAGAAAAGAAGCAAATCATTTCTTGTGTAGCAAAATGGGACTACAACTTGCATTTCATTGTGTAACCCTGTATTGTAGTATGATAAATAAATTAACCTTGTATCTTTATATTTAATTTTTAAGTTCATTAACTATTAAATGTCCCGCTTATTAAATATCTTATTAAACAATGTTTTAATAACTGAATTTAAGGGATCGTTATCGAAAAGGTTTATGTTAAATGTTTTTCAACATATTTTATTGTAAAGACAAATATTGGCTGACATATCCTCATCAGACTTTTCCCTTCCTGAACACTGATTTTAGTCAAATGATTTGTCTCTCTGAGGTAGAGGAACTACAGCTCCTAGGAAGTGGTGACAGGAGCACAGAAGACAAATAGCAGGTTCAACAGTGGATGACTGATAAATCAGATACCTGCAGTTGATGAAGTTGGGTGCAGGGTTAAACAGTCGACTTTCCATTGGTTCAAGGTTGTCTGTGTTCTCTCCTGCTAGAACCATCCACTCCTCTGTGTGCTCACACTCAAACACCTTCCACTGCTGGGATGCACACATCAGCAGCACAAAGTCCGCTGTGGACACACACAATAACACAATACACCATCATCAACATTATCATCATAAGCCTGGAACGACGACTGCTACCTCATAGCACCAACTCTGAATTAAGTAAAGATTAATAATAAGGCTGAAGGTACAGAAGGTCTGGGAGGAAAACATGTCACATCTCTGGACATTCACAAAAACATGAAAATGTGAAATTCAAACATTATGGGGAAAATTATGCTCTTTGAACCAGTGGAAGGCTTTACATATGAAACATCTGAACATGAAGTGTTGTTTCTTCCACAGTAGCTTACCACCAGTCGAACCGAGTGAGAGCGTGCGATATCACTGTTGTACTGATGGAACTAGTGCTGTGAAAAAATATACACTATGCTGAATTTATTAAGACAACAGTCAACACTGAGTGTTGAGTTTAAACAGAAAACAGCATCAACAGCAAATTAAAAACAGGGACTGATAAAACAGGAAATTAGAAATTATCTTTCTGCAGTGCCACTGTTTGAGAATTTTCTATCTGACGTAAGTAGACTTGTTTTGTTGATGCAGATAAATGCATGAATGACTTGACAAAGACATACAGATGCACACACAGACACAGAGACATATGCACATAAACTGACCTATGAGGTTTTTGGAGTTAGGCACAGTGTAGAAGTCAGGCAGATAAATCCATTTAATGAGAGCTGAGTTCATCAACACTGGAGTATTCCACCGCCATGGGTAGTCTACAGACACAGACACATAAATACAGATAAGTACAGGTAGGTAGGTAGAAGTATACACACTATTTACACAATTATTAATTTCTACAGTAGTTTACCCACACTGAGTTCTATGTGATGCTGTATGAGGCATACTTTAAAGTTTGCTTTCTACAATATTAATTGTATATGAAATGATTTAACTTTGTTACCAAAGTACTGAACAGTACTCATAAGCTCTAAAGACATACACACTCTGTGACATGAAACTGACAATGACTGCAGGAAAGAAGACCTTTCTTCGACATTTTAACAAATCTTTTGTCTCATTTCTTTTATTGTCCCCATTGTGCATATAAATGAGGAGGACAATTTCAACACTATGCAGTCCAATACAACATTCCAAATACCTGTGGCCTCAAAAATGCCCACAGTGTTAAATCTCCTCCTCTTCTTCTCCTGACACAGTGTCAATGATAACTGAACATTATAAAGCCAAACTCCTGCCTTCTTCTCAAACTGTCTTCTTCTTCACTTGGCCAGCCAATAGACCTTCTCATAGAGGATTTAATAGAAGCTGTAGCTGTCACCTTAGAAAGTGAAGAGTTACAACAAGAGGGCACAGTGCAGGCCAAATAAATGCTTTGGTACTGTACTGCAGCAAGACAGGGGGAAGTTTGTGAAAAGACTACATTATCAAATAAAGCATTGACATTGAACCCTGACTGCTCTAAATGCCACAGGTACGCCACCTGATGCGACTCGAAGCAGACTTTGTTGAGTAAAACATGTCCAGCTGCAAATGATCAATTCTTCACTCTGCTGTCTGATCTGCAGCTGTCTGCTCTTCTCTGCTTGGGCAGTGAGCTTTTAGTGCTACTATCCAACTTGACTGTGACTGACTGGGCTGTTTGTCTCTACCTTTCCCAACTTCTAAAAACTTCTTATTTCTCATTTTGTTCCTATGAATTACAATCAATAACTTTCACCTGCTGATCTGAATCAGACAGATCCTCTCCTGATCAGCTTAGTTACTATTTACTTGTGGACAGTACAACTGCTCTTCCCATACACATAGTTATACAATATACCATAGTTGTGTATTATATTTTCTTGTTTGCACTCACCTATACAGAGAGCAGGCGGTATGCCCACACACAGTAGATACTGGTATATCATGAAGATGGATAGGAAGAGACAATATCTGGGCCAGATTTTGGCAATAGCTGCTCGCCGCCGCCTCACCAAGATGGCTACCAACCAACAGCCATGGATTATTACCAAGAAGTTCATCCGCTGTCCAATCACATTCACCGTCATCAAGAAGCAAATCTTTTAAAAGGAGGGTAGGTTTTTTTAGATCAAAAATTACATTTAAAAAAGAAAACACAAAATTGTCTTTTTGCAACTTGATTATCTTTTTTGCATGCTCTGGAACAGTCTACAACAGGAACTCACATTAGCGTGTCATCTTCTTTAGAATGACATCTAAACATTATTGCAATAGAAAACATATTTTATAACAGTTATGTTTTTTCATTAATTTCTTAATCTTGTCAAAAAAGCCCTGCTTCAGCAATGACGTGATCTCTCTACTAGCTACCTCTAATCCAAACTTGTAGAAGGCGTAGTTGAGCAAGTACTTGAAGCAGGGTATGAGGCCCTGGTCTAGAGTGTCCCTGGTGGCGGCAGGGAACAGAGTGGGGATGGTAGGGGGAGATCGTTGGAGCTGACGGTAGTGGTGAGCCTGGTGACGATACACTGTCGCCTCAAACACCAACAACATCAGCACTATTAAATGGTTCTGCAAAAAACATTCAGGACATTCATTCAGTTATGAGATTAATTCATTGGCCCTTTAGAGCAGCTGTGAGAAAGAGCCAAGGCACTTTACTGGATCAGCAGACTCAACACACGTAAGTTTCAGGGTTGGATGTGTTTCCTCAATAATAATATAGTACTATAGTATATAGTAGCATATAATACTGTTGCACTGGTGAACCTAATTATAGTTCAGATTTTCATGTGAATTTGAAATATATATATCATTTATTCTACTTACATTTAAAAATGACATTTAAAAACAGCTAATTTAAGAGCAACATCTCTCTCCAGAAACAGTGCAAACAAGGAAGAAATCCCAGAGAATGATACCTCAAAACGTGTACAAAAAACCAAACTATCCGACTGAAAAGATACCACTGAACGTGACAAAATATGTTTAGTTTTTGTTTATTTTCTGTGGTTTGGGTGAAACGACAGAATAATTAAATGAAATGAAATTATATATTAAGTACAGTGGGTACGGAAAGTATTCAGACCCCTTTAAATTATTCACTCTTTGTTTCATTGCAGCCATTTGCTAAAATCAAAAAAGTTCATTTTATTTCTCATTAATGTACACTCAGCACCCCATCTTGACAGAAAAAAACAGAAATGTAGAAATTTTTGCAAATTTATTAAAAAAGAAAAACTGAAATATCACATGGTCATAAGTATTCAGACCCTTTGCTCAGTATTGAGTAGAAGCACCCTTTTGAGCTAGTACAGACATGAGTCTTCTTGGGAATGATGCAAGTTTTTCACACCTGGATTTGGGGATCCTCTGCCATTCTTCCTTGCAGATCCTCTCCAGTTCCGTCAGGTTGGATGGTGAACGTTGGTGGACAGCCATTTTCAGGTCTCTCCAGAGATGCTCAATTGGGTTTAGGTCAGGGCTCTGGCTGGGCCAGTCAAGAATGGTCACAGAGTTGTTCCGAAGCCACTCCTTTGTTATTTTAGCTGTGTGCTTAGGGTCATTGTCTTGTTGGAAGGTGAACCTTCGGCCCAGTCTGAGGTCCTGAGCACTCTGGAAGAGGTTTTCTTCCAGGATCTCTCTGTACTTGGCCGCATTCATCTTTCCTTCAATTGCAACCAGTCGTCCTGTCCCTGTAGCTGAAAAACACCCCCATAGCATGATGCTGCCACCACCATGTTTCACTGTTGGGATTGTATTGGGCAGGTGATGAGCAGTGCCTGGTTTTCTCCACACATACCGCTTAGAATTAACGCCAAAAAGTTCAATCTTCGTCTCATCAGACCAGAGAATCTTATTTCTCATAGTCTGGGAGTCCTTCATGTGTTTTTTGGCAAACTCTATGCGGGCTTTCATATGTCTTGCACTGAGGAGAGGCTTCCGTCGGGCCACTCTGCCATAAAGCCCCGACTGGTGTAGGGCTGCAGTGATAGTTGACTTTGTGGAACTTTCTCCCATCTCCCTACTGCATCTCTGGAGCTCAGCCACAGTGATCTTTGGGTTCTTCTTTACCTCTCTCACCAAGGCTCTTCTCCCACGATTGCTCAGTTTGGCTGGACGGCCAGGTCTAGGAAGAGTTCTGGTCGTCCCAAACTTCTTCCATTTAAGGATTATGGAGGCCACTGTGCTCTTAGGAACCTTGAGTGCTGCAGAAATTCTTTTGTAACCTTGGCCAGATCTGTGCCTTGCCACAATTCTGTCTCTGAGCTCCTTGGGCAGTTCCTTCGACCTCATGATTCTCATTGGCTCTGACATGCACTGTGAGCTGTAAGGTCTTATATAGACAGGTGTGTGCCTTTCCTAATCAAGTCCAATCAGTTTAATTAAACACAGCTGGACTCCAATGAAGGAGTGGAACCATCTCAAGGAGGATAAGAAGAAATGTGAGTTAAATATGAGTGTCACAGCAAAGGGTCTGAATACTTATGACCATGTGATATTTCAGTTTTTCTTTTTTAATAAATTAGCAAAAATTTCTACATATCTGTTTTTTTCTGTCAAGATGGGGTGCTGAGTGTACATTAATGAGAAATAAAATGAACTTTTTTGATTTTAGCAAATGGCTGCAATGAAACAAAGAGTGAATAATTTAAAGGGGTCTGAATACTTTCCGTACCCACTGTATATATAGTGTCAAAAGAGGTTTCCATACATATTTTATAAACCTAATACAGTAGTATTCTAACTGGAGCCACACTGTCAGTTTTTCACCGACTAGAAAACACATATTGAATATACCTTGCTGTATCCCAGTACGGTGTCATCTTTCCTGATGCCAAACCATTTGGCAGGATCCACCAGCTCCATATACAGAGAAGAGTTCACCATTTCCTCTGGTAACAGGTTGGTTTCATTTGTTAGAGGCTGGAAGGAAAAGAAGAAAAGAAACAAATTCATACGCGAGACAATCAACACATTATCACTCCAGATCCAACTGGAGCACATTACTGTCATGTCAGGTCAAGTTACTCCATAACACCAGCTGTCCCAGCTCAGAGATAGAGAAAGCAGTCAGGGTTAGTGATGGTCTTGATGCTGACAGAGTGGCTCCTCGGTTATCTTTTCTTTTTATTTTCCTTCTTTTTTTATTTTAACATCTAGTTCAGACTTAATAAAATTATGTGACAGTTCACAAATATTTCAAATATGCAGGTATCAATAATATTTTCTAAAGTAGTCATTGACACCTTAGAAACATACACAAGACATACAGACCATGAAGTGTGACTTAAACCGAAAAAAAGATACATTTTCTAGGCTTTGCAATTTTAAAATGCGAGTCTTACATCGGTCTACTCAAGTCTTTATTTTGGCTTTCAGCAACACCTGCCTCATATTAATCCTATAGTATTCCTAAAGCACAGTTTTACATACTGGATTTTCTTTCTTTTTTGTGTTAGAGCATTGGATTTATTGATGGCTGTCAGGATGTAAAGAGAATTTCAACAAACATAACAAGAAATTCTACCTTTAAAAAAAATTCATATATTTGTACTATACTTGGTATTAAAATGTTCTGCTATTTTCTACTTCAACTCCATTACTTAAAAAAATATTTATTTTGATTTATTATTATATATTTATACCATTTCAATTTTTTAAAGATTATTAAAGACATTAAAACATACAGTGTATGATGTATTTATGTTATATGCTGCAGTGGTATTGATTCAACTAACCAACAGTACATATACTTTGACAGAAAACAATGCTGCACAGAGAGAAAACACAACCAAATAGAGAAACACTCCAAACCACACAGAAGAGAACAGAATTGAGTTAGAAAAGTTTCCAGGAGTAACTAAAAGGTGATTACATTATTTTTAGTTGTAACAGAGTACTTTACATTGTTGTATTGCTGGACATACAAGGGTTACGGGGAGGCAGACTAACCAGGAACTATAGCTGACATTACAACAGTCCAGCTGATTAAGTTATGGGTTCTTTCTCTTACATCCCACCAGGACTGTATGTTTGGTATTAATGACTAACCGAAATATAGCATTTTGCCTGTTGTAACAGATACTGTTGATGCAGCATGTGTGTGCATATGTGTCTTACCAGGCTACAGTTACTGGAGTACTCCACAGGGTTGACCACACTGAGCTGGTACAGCATCTTACACACAATGATGACACACACCCAGGCTGTAGACAGACAGGAAGCCATGGGCCCGAAGCGACCATAGGGCATCGCCAAAGACCACAACACCACCAGGACCAGGTTCATCACAGATGGCTGAACAAACACAGAAACAGTACATTATTTACAGTGTACCTCATAATGCACACATACAAAATGAGCAAGATTGAGCTTTGTGTCTGATGGACGAATTATTGGATACAGTGTTCCAAAATGGTGGCTCGTTTTGTCTCACTCCTTTCACACAAACTTTACCACACACACATGCACACACACAAACACCTTTACCTCTTCAAGTGCGACCCACACAGAGAAGAAGGCTACCATCTTGAGGATGTGGAGCTCCAGAAGCCTCCAGAGAAACACTTGAATCTTGGTGAGAATGTCAGAGAACCTTCTGGACAGAACCAGCAACCTGTCCATGACCAGGCCCCACTTACTGGGTATCAACTCCACTGAGCAATGGAGGAGGGAGGGTAAAAGAACATAGAGGGTAGAGGGGTAGATCAGACTGAGACTTTAAGAAACTTTTGCATTCTTGAGAATACTTACATAGAAACATACAAGGCAACCAAAAGTCAGATAAAAAAAAAAACATTTTTGTTTATGTCCACACTTTTAACTCTGTACTATACACAGACATCAAAATGTTCAGATACCATTGATTTCTCTAATAATGCAAATATCCATGCTATGCAGATATGTGTATAATATAGGCATTGAATGAGGTATAGCACTGATCTATACAATGAGCTGATCCCTGTTCATACATAATAATTATACATTATAAAGTAATAAAACATTTACTTGAATACAGCAGTTGACTACTCTGATGAACACCTGAATGGACACCTGCTAAATACAGTGTGGTTATTTACAATGGTGTCTGAAAGTAGTTTGTAATCATAAATAATAGAACAATATAATGACTGATGTGTGTGTCAAAGACAATTTAATTGAGAAAATGTATTTTTAATATAATATAACTGCCACATCTGTTTTTTTACCTTCATCTTCAGATTCCTCATCAATGCTAGTCACCGGGTCTTCCTCTTCAAAGTTCAGCCCATCATTAACAGAGCCAATCTGCGCAGTCCTCTCACTGTTCTTCTTTCTGGAGGCAAATTGTCTCATTAGTTTTTGCAAAAGGAAAACTACAGAATTCCTAGGTAACACATGATGATGGGAAACAGAGGTTTGAATACAAATGCTAATTTGTGGTTGTCAGCAGAGGGGTGTAGGAGGACATTCCTGTAAAAAAGTGATTTATGATTCATTGTTGAGAGTCAGCATTTTGAATGGAGCATTCTATTAAATTTGCTAGACTTTCATTCATAATAGGATACATTTCATTTAAAGTGAAATAAATCAAGAAATAATTAATAAAAACAAATAAAAATATTCCCATAGATAATTAACTGCCACTTTATTTCTATTATGAAAATCAAAATTCAAACATTTTCCAAAATTTCAAACATCAAGATAAATGAATGAAATATTTAATCCGACCTCTGTCTGACAGATTAATTTCACTATGATTAGGTAAATATTGCCGTGGATAAGATAATGCAGTGCCTATTAAGATCAAATAAACTTTCTTGAGAACATAAGATGATTTCCCCTGGAGTTGAACAATGTAATGTAGTGGTAATTTCAGTATGTCTTGCACTCCTTGGGCTTAAATGAGTTAAACGTTTTGTGCTAGAATGAAAATAGCATTAAAAAATTTTCTAGGGAAACATCCTCAGATAATTGTGGGTTGATTCACTACTTTTTTAAAAACATTTTTGTAATGACTTGGAGAGACTGTGACTGATCTGCAGCTGTTCTTCTGACATTTTTCTCTTCGTTTTCCACAGATGTTCTATCATCAGAACCAGAGGACCCTTTTCTTTTTAAAGACACAGTGAAATCATTTTCTAAATTCAATCCCTTGTCTCTAAGTTAATTGTTTATCTATACCTTGTTATATGCCAAATCTATTAAAAAACATTGTTAACAGTATTTTTATACCAAAATCCTCCTCTTTTCTCTTCCAGTAAAATGTAATGATAGTTTTGATGACTCATCTTGATCTCAGGGGCATATACATACATTTGTGCAGTCAAATGGGATTTGGGGTGACAAGCTAACCTCTGCACATGATGTAAAATCAAACTTAAACCTTAGCTTGTGGGTTTTAGTGGTTAGCAGAGTGATATCATATGAGGAAGAGTGTGTTTGGCTTTTAGTTGGCAAAAACTTTGTTTACATTTCCAAAGAAAGTGGTTGAGGTCTAATATGTTCTTTTCTCTTCTATCCTCTGATCTAACAAAGCAGGTGTCCAACAGTCCTTTATGCTGAATATCTCTCTCAAGATGATTTAATTCATCTCATAATATTTAATTCCACTCAGAAATATGTCACATGACAGAAGACACAGCAAAGGCAGTCTTCAATTTCACCGTGACTTCAAACAACACTGCTTGTGATATGAAATTCAAAAACATTTGATGGGATGTGAGTGGTAGGAAAAAGTAGGCTGTGTTACTTGTGTATTGGTGTAACATGCTCCAGGTCAGTGATTATCATGAAGGGTTTGTGGAAGTAGTGCAGCTGCAGAATACAGGCCAGCAGGAAGAAGCCAGGGATCAGAATACTGGTGAAGAGTTCAGATAGAGCAAACGTCTCCAGACCAATTGCTGCCAGCCTGAGGACGACAGGGGGGCATGATTACACCTTCATTATTTAAGTATTACACTTGTATCTTTCTTAAATTAACGTGTTGAATTACCACACAGACAATCTGGAAACAGGTAGTGAAACTGTGCACATTGCTTACAAAGTGGTAGGAACACAGGGTTATTGAGGACCAAACTGTTTATTTATGTCCATTGTTTGGGTCCAGAATTCTTTATGTAATATAGAAGTCACTAACTACAAATGAACACTTATAACGACAGCAATACCAGCCTACAGCTGAAAGAGAAGAACAGAGACAGAGGAGTATCAGCAGGGTAGAAGAAGACCTTAACGCCTTTGTATAAGAACGTACTGTTCTTCTGTGAAACCAGTGAAGTTTCTCCAGTATCCAGGGAAGTCTTCAAACTGGTACGTGTAGATGGAGATCAGCACCAGCATGGTATAGGCTACAACAAGCCACCAGAAGAGCTTCAACAAACGCCTCCACAGAGAATAGTACACCTTGAAAACATTAAAGTCCCTCATTACAAGACACTTATTAACATTTTATTTGAAATACATATGGGCAAATAACTACAGTTTAAAGAGACACCTCAGTGTTTCAAACTAAACTGTCACAGCCCAACTTTTAGTCACAAACAAAGTAACGTAAAGAAAAAGATGTCAAAATACAGAGGTTCCACCAAAACATTGCTTTGAGGTGAGAGGTCTGTTTCTGAAAGCATCTGATGAAACATCTAAAGACATCCTACCTGATACAGACAGAGGCAGAGCAGGAACAGCAGCATGTAGATGATCTTGTATCCAACAAGTTTTCCAGCAAAGGAGACCATGATGAACATCCCTCCACACACATAGATCCAATATTTGGCATAACAGCTCATCACCATGCCTCCCAGAACCTTCAGCACAGATCCATTCCCACCCCCATCTTCTGACAAGGATAAGATGTAAGAGAGGGAGGGGAGGGAGGAGAGGGGGGAGAGGGAGAGGATGGAATTCATCAGGAAGATGCTGTGTATAGTAAGACAGACAGACTGTCAAACAGGGAATTTCCATTTTTAGACAATAATAAAGAACACTTTAGCCAGGACATGTTTTGAAGAGGCTGACATTCAGCCCACAGCAAACTGCTGAAAGACTTCTACAAGTTTATAAGTCTACAAGTTTGTATTCAGTTTGAAATTTAAATTTTACTAAGGAACCTACTAAATACTGATAATATTTTGTACATTTTAAATTATACCGATTTTACTCCTGGATGAGATTTAAAGAAAGATGGTCATGTTACTACATTTGGTAGAATGTACAGTTCTAAAGAACACTGTGTGTTCAATAGATTATCCAAAGCAACTGGGACACGTTTTAATGGCTACGAAACAGGTAGGTTGATTTGTTTAGTGTGTGTGTGTGTGTGTGTGTGGGTGTGTGTGTGTGTGTGTGTGTGTGTGTGTCTTTATGAATCCCTGTTAACCCCATCAGAAACTTGATAAGTGTGCTCTCTATGTGCCTGACCTCTCACACGGCTGTCATGTATGCCATCTAAAAATGTCAGTGTAAGCAGCAGTCTGTAACAGGGGCGGACCTGCTTGCTGTGGTAGGGCCCAGTCACAAATAACAGACCGTGCTCCCTTGGGTGTCATGCCTTACCCCGTCCATGAACCACAAGCCCCCTTTCAAGTTTTTTGGTAATTACTGCATAATTGAATCTAAGTTTATATAAACATCTAAAAAAGTGTTTGTCATAATGTTGACATAATGTTAGTGTTGTTCAATATTCCTTTACTGTTTGTAATGTCAGTGTGAATGAGTGTCAAAATGTGTGTATGTATGTGTGTGTCTGACCTCCTGTAGTGACTTCCTGTAGTGGTGTGGTCTTTTTCCTCTTCTTGCTGAAGTTTTCCTTCACTGACTGACGTACCAACAGCCAGAAGGTTAAAGTGAACAGGAGCTAGAGAGAAAAAGAGATTAAAAAAAAAATGACAGAGATGCAAAAACACAGAAAACCATGGAGGGCAAGAATTCAGTTCACTGGGTTTCTGAAAAACTGAGAACGACATCTATAACATCTATGTCCCATCTCCTTACTCTGCTGTTCAAATCAATAGAGCCTTTCAGCCCATATTTATAAAACCTACAGCAATTTAAGTGTAGGCTATTTACTGATGATGTAAAAGAGCCAAGCCACAGCTGAGTTGATTTAAACAAATTGTAACCACTAAACCCAATGACAGGCTTCTCAAGACATGTTTTATACATGTCTGGAAACTAATAGAGCACAAAAGTGTTTTCAGTTGCTGAACTTGGAATATCATTAAAGAAAGCACCCTTTTGGAATTGCACTCTCTCAAGTATGAAGGATATATGTGAGAAAATATTAGTTCATTAGGCCAATGTCAGTGCAACAAAAAGATCGGTCCTTTTTTTGTCTCACTCCAAATGTGAGAGTATAGGGTGTATTATTTCCATCTAGAATAGGAGAGAGATTATGTCTATCCAGGAGTTTGGCCCCAGTGCTGGTGTGTGTGCAAAGGAATTTGGCTGTGATACTGGAGTTGAACTCATGATCTTTTGTCATCAAGTAAGAGAGATGAGCCCTTCTATATCTGGTTTGTATCGCTCAACTTCAGGGAAAAACTCCAATATCCACTTTCCACAGCCAGGGGAAGGGTTATATTATAATGATAAATATCATACACAGTGTCACAAGTTTAACTTCATCATCCTCAACTCACCCAGCTCTCATCTTACCATAGCTCCCAGTCTTAGACAGGGGTACTGGGCTCTGTCCAGTCCCAGTTGTTTGAGGCTCATTGTTCCCACAGTGGTGGGCAGTTCAGGCTGAAGCTCCATGGCCCAGACGTACTGCAGACAGCACAGGGCCAGGCCATAGAGCAGGATGAATGGAGAGCACAGTGTGGCTGCATGACGTCTGCAAAAAGACAGCGAACTGAACTCAATATTAAACCCTGAAACCACACAGTCAGTCTGGCTTAAATCTTAATGTAGCCTGTGAAACCACACAAAACTTAAGATGTGTATTTGTGTATTATTACAAGAACAAACACTGACACAAAACAAGCAATAGCTGTAGAAATTATTACATTCACAAAGTAATAAATAAAAGCATCCATTTAAAGATAATTAGGTTGTTGTTCCATCAGCACAACTGGTTTTAACAGTACCTGGCACGCAGGATCCAGATGAGACAAGCCCACAGCAGCAGCACAAAGGTCAGCCAGCTGTGGTATGTGATGCTCCAAACCTGAACAACATGTAAAGAGCACATGAGAACAGGAGCGATTCCGTTATGTAAGATCTACATATCGGAAGATCTGTAAGTTCACAGGAACTATCAACATGAAGAAACAAAGGCGCCCTAACCTGTCTGTGATAATAACTACTGAAGTTCAGCTGTGTTAACTGAGTAGACTGAGTAGGCTGAAATAGCAAAGTATACTGTATTGGTTTTATGTCATTTTAGAAATGTGTAAAGTCATGGTTTATTCTAATAGTTACCATCATGGCTATGAGAGCACAGACATAGCTTTGCTGCATGACCACCCTTCCCAGCAGGAAAAATGGACTTTCACTCTGTTGGCCGCTGGGGGGGCCACTAACACCTGTCAAAAGTAACAATCATCTCAGTCTGCAGAACATAACAAAGAATAAGAACAGACCAACTGAGGAAAAGCATCAAGAGATATGGTGTGTTCGATATCATCATATCTGAGAGGTCATGTTGTCTGTTGACTTGATCTTTAAAGGATAATTCCGGTTTATTACAGCTTGGCTCTTATTTTGATAGTTTTGGCCATCATTTCAATCAGTTATGATATCATTGTACTCACAAAGGTAATAGCTTAGATCTGGCAACACGATGACATCACTACTATAAAGTCAGACGATCAAACCAGCAGTTTGTCCAGATCAAATAAACCACTTTATTTGGAGGCCAATCTGAAAGAGCGCACACCTGAAATGTTGCTAATAATCCCTTATTGAACAGGAAAACTGTGTGCTAAACTACAGTCAGTACAATAGGTCAAAGTTGAAATAGGAAGTGGGTCTATAAACTGTGATGGATGTTTTCAACAGACACTTAATTTTACTGTTCACTTTGGTTTTCTCTTCTACAGATGTTTGACTCATCTGGGAGCTTTGTTTCCAAGCTGTCTGATGGTTTGACTGCTGGTTTTTCTTGACCTGTCAGACTTCTTTAGTGATGTCACTGTCAACCTCCTCTTC
Organism: Lateolabrax maculatus; assembly: GCA_031216445.1. Taxonomy (NCBI): domain Eukaryota; kingdom Metazoa; phylum Chordata; class Actinopteri; order Acropomatiformes; family Lateolabracidae; genus Lateolabrax; species Lateolabrax maculatus. The sequence continues at coordinate 27,795,653 of CM062209.1, forward strand.
TGTGGAACCAGCTCCCAGTTTGGGTTCTGGACGCAGACACCCTCTCCTCATTCAAGAGTATGCTAAAAACGTTCCTTTTTGATAAAGCTTATAGTTAGGGCTGGCTCAGGTGAGCCCTGAACCATCCCTTAGTTACGCTGTTATAGGCTTAGACTGCCGTGAGATTTCCCATGATGCACTGAGCTTCTCTCTCTTCCTCTTCCTCCTCCATCTGTACCCATACCTATCCCACTAATACATGTTACTAACTCCAACTCTTCCCGGTAGTTCCTGTGCTTTCTGTGCTTTTTCGCCTTCTCACTTTCTGCAGGTATTTCTTCCTCTGGAGCTGTAGAGTCTGGCTGCAGGCCGTCTACTGCCCCCATGTTCCTGCTCCACACTCACTGTTGCAGTTGTTATTATTATTAGTCTGATTTGTTGTCTGTCCTCCTGTTCTGTCTCCCCTCTCCTCCTCTCTCCTCCCCTTTCAACCCAACTCGGTCGATGCAGATGGCCGCCCACCCAGAGCCTGGTTCTGCTCGAGGTTTCTACCTGTTAAAAGGGAGTTTTTCCTCGCCACTGTCGCCAAGTGCTGCTCATGGTGGGAACTGTTGGGTCTCTGTAAATAATATTTTAAAGAGTATGGTCTAAAACTGCTCTATGTGAAAAGTGTCTTGAGATAACTTTTGTTATGATTTGGCGCTATACAAATAAAACTGACTTGACTTGACTGTGTTCCCAGATCTCAGCTAATACCTTGAGTGAATATAATCTTAATAAAATAAATGGCTACAAAATTATGGTAATAACCCTGAATTTTCATTTAATAGACACCTGTCAATAGTGTAAACACTCTTTAGAGAACTAGTCTGCTAATGCTAATTGTATTTCTTTTAAAGATTATTTTAATAGACATTTATTGATGTTTCGTTTACTGCAGAGTTAGTCAGGTGCCCAGCGCAGACTACATGATGCACAGATGGGAAGTTGATTCAAATCAGCCATAACTGATTTATATTTAATTAACAATGGGAACAATGACAGTATGCATACTGAAATTATGTATGTTAGCAGGTATACCCACATGTGCTCAGATGTAATGTTTATCTTTTAAATATTTGTTGCAATGACACATACACATTAAGTTTTAGTTCCATAAATAATTTGAGAAAAGCTGAGAATTTGATACCCATATCTGGCTGACTCTCTCCAGTCACAGTCCTTCCTCTGCTGCTCTGTGTTCCCATAGAAAGGAGCATTAGCTGAAACAGAAGAACACATAAACACATTGAGATAAAGGCATTAAACTGTTCATATACTGCATATAGTGGATATGTGAATACAGTTTGATTAAAGAATGGGGCTTGTCATTTCATTCCACAAGATATGATGAATATGATGCAGTCTGATTATATTTTCATTGTAGTTTCTTAAAATGGTCACATTATATTTTCTAAACTAGAGTAGGCCCGATTTTTGAAGAGAATTCACGTGCTCTCTTAAGCTAAAAGATGGCGCTTCAAGGCATATCAGAGAGTGTAGAAGTTTCAAATCAGCCAGCTGTAACTGTAAGACCAGTGTGTTGGTAAAGTGGTAGAGGAGAACACAAAAAGTGTAGAAATATTCAGCCTTCTGTGTAAATGACAGAGTATGAGTGTCTGACAGTGAACTCCTAATCAATTAAGATGAATATATCAACACTGTAGTGATGTTTAGTATGTTACATGTTTAGACTAGCAGCTAGGTAGTATAGGGGTCAGGCTCAGTGCTTGGTGACGGGACTTTATATCCCAGTGGAAGATTTTACTTGAACCCCTGCAACAACCCTGCTCTTGCCATAAACCATTGATTCTTTCCCCTGGCACAAAAAAGAGCCCTGCCCCTTTTGGCACCATGCGCTGACCACAGGACCTGCACTGGATTGGTCATAAGCCCTGACCCCTCACAGACACCATTACCAGCTCCTGTAACTGGCAGTAGGCCCAGCCTCCTGCCATGGACCACAAGCCCTGCCCCCAGCAAACTCATATCGCACATGTCCATCTTAGTAGATAACAAGGAGTTAAGCTACAAAGCTCCTGCTATTATCCTGAAACTCTTTGTGAAATTGACTTGTTTGCTGTGGCAAAAAGAAGGTGGGACAGGACTGTAGACAGAGAAACAACTCTCACCGAAAAATAATATTAAATGAAGGAGCAGATCTGTCCTCTAGCAGATATTTCATTTCAGCTGACAAAATAGCCATATGGAAGACCAGGGAAGAATAACAGAGATAGAAGAACAAGTGTAGTAGTGTGCTTAGCTAAAGTTAGCAGACTAATATTTCTTTCTGATGATGTCCATGAGTCCACTCCTCCTAGTCATAGTAATACTCACATTCCTCGAGGCACTGGCCGAGGAGGTGGAGTTGCAGCCATCTTCGACTCTAGCTTATTAATCAATCCTAAACCTAAACTTAGTTTTAACTCATTCGAAAGTCTTGTTCTTAGTCTTTCACACTCAATGTGGAAAACTATACAGCCAATTCTATTTGTCATAGTGTACCGTGCTCCTGGTCCGTATTCTGAATTTTTAGCAGAATTCTCAGAGTTTTTAACAAGTTTAGTCCTCAAAACAGATAAAGTCATTATTGTAGGTGATTTCAATATTCACGTGGACGTAGATAATGATAGCCTTAGTTCTGCGTTTATCTCACTATTAGATTCGATTGGTTTCTGTCAGAGTGTAAACAAACCCACTCATTGTTTTAACCATACCCTCGATCTTGTTCTGTCATATGGAATCGAAATTGAAGATTTAAAAGTCTTCCCACAAAATTCTGTCTTATCAGACCATTATTTAATAACTTTTGAATTTATATTACTGGACTATAGGCCATTAGGCAAACATTCCTTTAGTAGATGCCTGTCTGATAGTGCTGTAGCTAAATTTAAAGAAGTGATTCCATCGGCATTTAATTCAATGCCATGTCTCAATGTAACGGAGGACTCCTGTGCTAACTTTAGTCCCTCCCAAATTGATCATCTGGTTGATAGTGCTGCAGGCTCGCTGCGAACGACTCTTGATTGTATTGCTCCTATCAAAAAGAAAATAATAAAACAAAAGAGGTTAGCTCCATGGTATAACTCCTTAACCCGCAAGTTAAAAGAAACATCGCGAAAATTAGAAAGGAAATGGCGTTCCACCAAACTGGAGGAAACTCATTTAGTTTGGCAAGATAGTCTTAGAACATACAGGAAGGCCCTCCGTAATGCCAGAGGAGCCTATTACTCCTCACTAATAGAGGAACATAGGAATAACCCTAGGTTTCTTTTCAGCACTGTAGCCAGGCTGACACAGAGTCAGAGCTCTGTTGAGCCATGTATTCCCAGAGCTCTCAGTAGTAATAACTTCATGAGCTTCTTTGATGATAAAATTCTAACTATTAGAGAAAAAATTCATCATCTTGTGCTCTCAGCTAGTTCAGATATATCTTCGAGTACAGGAATTTCAGGAACCTCAGAAGCAGCTGTAGAACCAGATTTATATTTAGACTGTTTTTCTCCAATTGACCTTCACCAACTAACTTCAATGATTTCTTCGTCTAAACCAACAACCTGCCTCTTAGACCCCATCCCAACCAGGCTGCTTAAAGAAGTTTTACCCTTAGTTAGCACTTCTTTACTAGACATGATCAATCTGTCTTTATTAACAGGCTATGTACCACAGTCCTTCAAAGTAGCTGTAATTAAACCTCTTCTTAAAAAGCCTACGCTTGATCCAGGGGTTTTAGCCAATTATAGACCTATATCTAACCTTCCCTTTCTCTCCAAAATCCTTGAGAAAGTGGTCGTTAATCAGTTATGTGACTTTCTAAACAGCAATAGTTTATTTGAGGATTTTCAGTCAGGATTTAGGGAATTTCACAGCACAGAGACAGCACTGGTGAGAGTGACAAACGACCTTTTGATTGCGTCAGATAAAGGATTTGTCTCTGTACTTGTTCTGTTAGATCTCAGTGCCGCTTTCGATACCATTGACCATTGTATCCTATTACAGAGACTGGAGCATTTGATTGGCGTCAAAGGACCCGCACTAAGCTGGTTTCAGTCGTATTTATCGGATAGATTTCAGTTTGTCCACGTAAATGATGAATCCTCCGTGCACACGGAAGTTAGTCATGGAGTTCCACAAGGTTCAGTGCTCGGACCACTTTTATTTACCTTGTATATGCTTCCTTTAGGCAATATTATCAGGAAACACTCCATAAACTTTCACTGCTATGCAGATGATACTCAGTTATACTTATCGATAAAGCCAGATGAAACCGGTAAGTTAGCCAAGCTTCAGGCATGTATTAAGGACATAAAAGACTGGATGACCTGCAATTTCTTGCTGTTAAACTCAGACAAAACTGAAGTTATTGTTCTGGGTCCTAAACACCTGCGAGACGCACTATGTATAGATATAGTTACTTTAGATGGCATTGCCCTGGCCTCTAGCACCGCTGTAAGGAGTCTAGGAGTAATCTTTGATCAGGACATGTCCTTTAATACCCATATAAAACAGACTTCAAGGACTGCCTTCTTCCACTTACGTAACATTATAAAAATCAGGCATATCCTGTCTCAAAAAGATGCAGAAAAACTAGTTCATGCATTTGTTACTTCTAGGTTAGATTACTGTAATTCTTTATTATCGGGTTGCCCCGATAAGTCTCTAAAGACTCTTCAGCTGATCCAGAATGCGGCTGCACGTGTACTGACAGGAACTAGCAAAAGAGAACATATTTCTCCGATATTAGCTTCTCTGCACTGGCTCCCTGTGAAATCTAGAATAGAATTTAAGGTCGTCCTCCTCACTTACAAAGCTCTTATTGGTCAGGCACCATCATATCTTAAAGAGCTGATAGTACCGTATTACCCCACTAGAGCACTACGCTCACAGAATGCAGGGTTACTTGTGGTACCTAAAGTTTCTAAAAGTAGAATGGGAGCCAGAGCCTTTAGTTATCAAGCTCCTCTTCTGTGGAATCAGCTCCCAATTTGGGTTCGGGAGGCAGACACCCTCTCTTCGTTTAAGAGTATGCTAAAAACGTTCCTTTTTGATAAAGCCTATAGTTAGGGCTGGCTCAGGTGAGTCCTGAACCATCCCTTAGTTATGCTGTTATAGGCTTAAGACTGCTGGGGGACTTCCTAGGACACACTGAGCTTCTCTCTCCTCCTCTCCCTCTCTATCTGTATGCATTCCTATCCCACTAATACAGGCTACCAACTCCATTTCTTCCTGGTAGTCCTTGTGCTTTCTGTGTTTTTTCGCCTTCTCACTTTCTGCAGGTATTTCTGCCTCTGGAGCTGTAGAGTCTGGATCTGTGATTGCCGGCCGTCTACTGCCCCCATGTTCCTGCTCCACACTCACTGCTGCAGTTGTTCTTATTATTAGTCTGATTTGTTGTCTCTCCTCCTGTTCTGTCTCCCCTCTCCCCCTCTCTCCTCCCCTTTCAACCCAACTCGGTCGATGCAGATGGCCGCCCACCCAGAGCCTGGTTCTGCTCGAGGTTTCTACCTGTTAAAAGGGAGTTTTTCCTCGCCACTGTCGCCAAGTGCTTGCTCATGGTGGGAACTGTTGGGTCTCTGTAAATAATATTTTAAAGAGTATGGTCTAGACCTACTCTATGTGAAAGCGTCTTGAGATAACTTTTGTTATGATTTGGCGCTATACAAATAAAATTGACTTGACTTGACTTTCTTGGGCACTAGACTGTGAAGGTCCATACAGGTTGAACCTTAATGAGTAGCTGAAATAGAGATATGGGTATTTACCTGTGTGTCATCATTATAGTTGTCTTTCTGTTGATTCCATGACCTTAACTCCACCGTCTCCTCTAACACTTCCCTTTTGTCCTGCTGTTGCTCCTCCTCCACCTGGTGAATACAAACAGCCTCTGAGAAAAAGCACATATCCAAACTAACAGCTGTTTTAAATGACTACAATTATTGTGCAAAAGTTTAGATTGGTTGGCGAGTCTTGATAGATTTTTCCACTTGCACCGCAGCTATTAAAAGCACCTGTGTTCCATTTTAAACCCCCTTAGTGTCTTCTTGCTCTGCCAATGAACAATTGTGTGAGAAAAGTGCAGAGCTGCACAGAGTCGGCATGTTAGATATTTATTGTAAATAAATAGAATTTGCAGCTTATTTTTTTACAACACCTGATCAGATTTAGCTGCTGCACTAAAATGTGTCATAATAAGATGAAATTGCAACAATAGAGGACACAGCAGACTGCATTTGGTTTGACAGCTCAGTGTATCTGCTTTTTCAACATTAGGGCCAGTAATGTATCTAAGTTATGGAACCAAGACTAAAACAGTACTTCTTTCAACACCTTACTTTGAGAAATTAAAAGAAAAATTCTACAAAACCATTTTTTATTTACCAAATGAAGCCAAAGTCCTCAAATCTAAACACAAGCATCCAGACATGGACTTTTTGACAGAAATAGTTAAAAATTGGCAAACATTTGATTTAAATCAGGAATTGTGATCAGAAAAAAAAAAGAAAGTAAAAAAGATTAAGTGGTGCTGGTCCTAACTCGCTGAACACACAGATTCACATAAATGACAACAGCAAACATCCAGAAAAGAGCTCACAGCATGTCGCCATACATCGCCATACAATTACCAATTTATCCGATACTCTCTGCGCTATTGACACTTTTCAGTTGGTACCAATAAAGAAGAAGTAGCAGATACCTGGTCAAATGTTTCATGACTTCCTGTTTTGAGAACAGTTGCTATGGTAATGTAGAGGAGGAACAGTATTCCTGGGTTGACATAAACTGGCCAATCATGATCAGCATTAAGGTTGAGGTCATAGGGTGAGGAGCAATTTCCTGGAATGATGATGTCCTTCAGGCCAAAGAGTCTAGAGAGGTACAGAGATAAAGAAATAAAAAGAAAAGGAGGGGGGTTCAAAGACGACAGCATGTGGTTAATTATTGGCACGTTAAACAAATACTTATTATTATTGTTGTGACCAAGAGTGAAAAGGTGAAATCAGTAATGGACAGCCAAATCTAATCTACATGATCTGGGGGAGAGTCTGGGAAAGCACAGTCACAGGACATGTCTACATGATACCCCTAAAATACTGTCAGTTTTTTAAGCTAGCAGTCAAGTGGAGCTTGACCAGTCACCATCTTTTCAAACCAGTAATCAGAAGTAGAGTCGGTCTTATTGGCAGTTCAGAATGTTCTCAAACAAGAATAAGGACCTTACATGTCCACATGCTAAAATAGAATTCTATGCAGGGCCAAGTTATTGGCAGAAACATTGGAGAAAAGTATTACTTCCAACAATAATAATAGGAATTCATTATTTTAAAGGAAAACCATATGTTGTATTGAGTAATATTGTTCATGTATGAGCTTTGAAAAGTGCTCTCTGCCATTTGGTACCATCAAAGATTAAAGTGGACCAGCGAGGTTTTAATTGATGTTGTATTGTACAAATTTTATGAGATGAGGCAGATACTTAACAAAAGATAAATTAAAATTGACTTACTCAAACTGAGATTAAGATAGAATTTATAAAGCATTTAAGGTTCATACAAACAATTGGCTTCTCTCCATTGACTTTTAACCATCTCTCTCCAAACTCACAATTGGATTTGGCAATTAAGCCCTGGCATTGAATTATTTGATGATGACACATTTAGGTTGCTCAGTTCTTTGAATCAGGACCACAACATTCGAAAAAACACTACTTTTGTTATTTCCAGGCTCGCAGTTTTGCCTCAAAATATGTCTCACCCTACTCCAATCCCTGCTAAAGAGACCCGAAGCATGCCATTCTTAAACTCAATCCATATCCATATAAAAAAGGATTCATTTCTAAAGTGTACAACATGACACAGAAACACACACACCCCCACATGGAACAACACCAGGGTTGCTTGGGAATTGGATATAGGGGAGAAAATCTCAGATGAGACGAACATTAAGTTCCACAGAGCAGAAGTCGTTCATGCAGATTGTGTTGGGGTTTTTAAGAATTGGGATAATCACAGATCACTTGAACTAATTACACCTGCCTGGGCCAGTGAAGATTTCTGACCATTTCTGAACCCTTTTTACAGCGACAAGCTCATGATTTTATTTTTTTTCCCTTTTGTTCACATAAGGATCTGTAAATGGTCAGACTTAACTCCTCTAGTGGGGAAGGTGATTAATTGATATCTTAGTAAGATACTTTGAGATTTCAGTGATTGAAATATTTATTGCAGTATCCTGGTATGAATTTCCATGGTTTGTGACTACTACTTCAGTGCTTTCTTCAACACTCTCATGTAGTGTAATTTCTTAATTACCTCATTGTTGTTGTTTTTTTTTGTTTGTTTGTTTGGGATGAGACTGCAAAGTTAGCCAGAGTAAGAGCTAAAGTTGCAGGATAGGAGGAATTTGAGGACTTGGTTGAGTGCATTAGAGTCTTCTTTATAATTGACTGGTAGGATATTGGTTTATCTTCAGGATCAACCGTGAGGATGGTAAGAATAGTTGTTGTTGTTGCTGCTTCTTCTGTTGTTGTTGTTGTTGTTGTTGTTGTTTCTGTTGTTGCTGTTTCACTTGTTGTTTCTGTTAAGATTTTGGTTGTTGTTGTTGTTTCTGTTTCTGTTGTAGTTTATGTTTTTGTTGTTGTTTATGCTGTGTTGTTGTTTCTCTTGTTGTAGTTTATGTTTTTGTTGTTGTTTCTCGTTGTATTTTCTGTTTCTGTTGTAGTTGATGTTTTTGTTGTTTATGCTTTGTTGTTGTTGTTTAGGTTGTTGTCATTTTTGTTGTTCTTTTTGTTGTTTCTATTGTTGTTTGTTTTTTCTGTTGTTTCTGTCTTTGTTGTTGTTTCTGTTGTTTTTTCTGTTTCTGTTGAAGTTTATGTTTTTGTTGTTGTTTATGTGTTGTTGTTTTTTGTTGTTGTTTTTTCTGTTTCTGTTGTAATTTATGTTTTTGTTGTTTATGCTTTGTTGTTATTGTTTTGGTTGTTGTCATTTTTGTTGTTCTTTTTGTTGTTGTTTCTATTGTTGTTGGTTTTTGTTGTTGTTTCTGTCTTTGTTGTTGTTGTTTCTGTTGTTTTTTATGTTTCTGTAGTTGTTTATGCTTTTGGTAGTTGTTTCTGTTGTTGTAATTTTGTTGTTGTTTGTGTTTGTCTTGTTGATGTTTTTTGTTGATGTTTTGTTGTTTTTGTAATTTTTGTTGTTGTTTCTGTTTCTGTTTCTGTCTATGTTGTTGTTGTTTCTGTTGTTTTTTCTGTTTTTGTTGTTGTTTATGCTTTTGGTAGTTGTTTCTGTTGTTGTAATTTTGTTGTTGTTTATGTTTGTCTTGTTGATGTTTTTTGTTCATGTTTTGTTGTTTTTGTTTTTGTAATTTTTGTTGTTTCTGTTTCTGTTGTTTTTGTTGTTGTTTATGTTTTGTTGTTGTTTCTGTTTCTGTTGTTGTCATTTTTGTTGTTCTTTTTATTGTTGTTTATACTGTGTTAGTTTTTGTTGTTGTTGTTTCTGTTGCTGTTTTTCTGTTTCTATTGTAGTTTATGTTTTTGTTGTTGTTTATGCTGTGTTGTTGTTTCTCTTGTTGTTTATGTGTTGTTGTGTTTTTGTTGTTGTTTTTTCTGTTGCTGTTGTAGTTTAGGTTTTTCTTTTTCATGTTTTGTTGTTGTTGTTTGTTTTTTAATTTTTGTTGTTGTTTACGTTTTGTTGTTGTTTCTGTTGTTGTTTTTGTTGTTGTTTTTGTTGTTGTTTATGTATCTTTTGTTGATGTTTTTCTTTTTCATGTTTTGTTGTTTTTGTTTGTTTTTTCATTTTTGTTGTTGTTTATGTGTTGTTGTTTCTGTCTTCGTTGTTGTTTTGTTGTTTTTCTGTTGTTGTTGTTTTTTTATGTTTCTGTTGTTGTTTATGTTTTTGTTGTTTATGCTTTGTTGTTGTTTCTGTTGTTGTAATTTTTGTTGTTGTTTCTATTGTTGTATTTATTATTGTTTTTTGTTGTTGTTTATGTTTTTGTTTCTGTAGTTGTTGTTTATGTTTGTTGTTGTTGTTTTGTTGTTTGTTTTTGTTGTTTGTATTTTGTTTTTTCTGTTTCCTTTTCTGTTTTTAGGGTTGTAGATGAGCAAGGACGTGTAAGCTAAATTAAGTTATCTCCTAGGACAGTGGCTCCCCACCCAGTCTTCAAATGTTTTTAAAAGTTTGAATGTAATGACTGAATAACATTATTTTTTATTAAGAACATTGTTTGGATTGTCTTTGATTTGTAACATTACTCTGAAGTATAGTTACATTAAGTCAAGTCAATTTTATTTGTATAGCGTCAAATCATAACAAAAGTTATCTCAAGACGATATTAGACGCTACAATATTAGTAACTGGAGATTATTATGCAATTATATTATTATTTATAATAATAATATTAATCCTGATTATTATTTGTAATCATTATAATTAGTAATGATGAGCAGTAATATTCAACTTCCTAATGGGCAGACCCCAGGCAGTGTGGATGGGCAGCCACAAACGTTATCAAATTTGCTGATGACACAGTTGACACCATCCTCTCAGGATCAATAGGGACCCAGTGGAAAAGGGTGGACAATTTACCAATACCTCGGTGTCTGCATGACAAAGAACTTATGGTCCTCTCATGGTGACACCTTGGTGAAGAAAGCCCATCAGCGTATCTACCACCTCAGACGCCTACAGCATTTGCTAAAGTCTTTCTATACCTGCACTGTAGAAAGCCTCTAAGACAGTTGAGTCTTGGAGGCTTTTTTTTCGCCGCTGTCTCCAAGTGCTGCTCATGGTGGGAACTGTTAGGTCTCTGTAAATAATATTTTAAAGAGTATGGTCTAGACCTACTCTATGTGAAAAGCGTCTTGAGATAACTTTTGTTATGATTTGGCGCTATACAAATAAAATTGACTTGACTTGACTAAGACAGGCAACATCAGGGTCATACTGATTTACCACCCCTTATATTGCATATATTAAACATTGAACTGGTTTTCAGTGTTTAATTTCTCTGAAAATCATTACTGGCTATATTCAATTGGCTATAGAAATTCATACTTAACATTGAAAATCATACTGATTATATTGTTTCAATTCGTTTCACCATTTCATTTTTACTTATTTTATCTATTCTTATTGCATTTTATCTATTTGTAGTTAAATAAATCCAGTCTATTTTATATATGTATTTGTTAGATTTGTTCTGGCGCTACGCACGTTAGAATTTCACTACATGTGCGGTGTGTGATTGTGTATGTAACAATAACACATATAATGGTTATAGTTAAGATCAGTGTGATGGCCACAGCTGTGGCCACACAACCTTGAATTTACCAGTGCTGCTGCTGGGAGCTGGGAATGCCTGGCAAAGGGATCTGCCCCACAAGCTCAGCCATTTCATAGGGGGAGAGTGCTGATTGGGCCAACCCAAAGGGCCGGCACACCATGGGGGGATTTAGTGCTTTATTGTTTGTTTTCTTTAGACAATTAAGTAATTTCATTTGGTTTGGTTCTAATAGGTTAGATTAGATGTTTATTCTAATGAGTTGATTTTTTCCTGATTTGCTTTGTTTGTAAAGTAGCGGTTGTTTTTTGTGTTCAGTGTTTATGTTAACCCCTCTTGTGTTTTAGTATGGGCTGATCGCCCAGTATATAAGTTCCCTCTTGTGTTTAGTCCGGTTTGTCTTCGGTTAGGTTTGTTCAGTTGATTTTTGTACAGTTTTTGTTAAATTGACCTCTTTTATGGGCCCAATCCTTTCTTACTTTAAGAAATTTTGTGTTTTCTTATGTTGGGTAAATAAAAACCCCCTTTTGAAAATTACCACCTGTTGTCCTCATTGCTGACTGACTCGGTTCCTCACAATTAGCATTATTGGAGCATCTCGGCACCTGAATGGTTACAGCACATGCCACATATTCGAAATGCAACGTCCTCTCTCTCCACCCATTGCATGTCTGCCTCCTCACTGTCAATTGTCCAGTAAAAGCAAAAATGCCAAAACAAATCCTATTTAAAAAAAACTGCATTATTGTACCTCAGCATAGGGTACAATAGTGAGGAAGGGGGTCATATATTTATCATTGATAATCAGCTGTTTGCACAGGCTGCAGTTGTTCATCTGTAGAAAGGGAATTTATTGTTGGTTTGGACATAAGGGCTCAATTGGGATGGTATACACCCAGGGACAGTGTGATGTTTTGCTAGTGTATATGTCGGCATGTTAATGTACTTTATTTTGTAGCCTAAAGGTGTTCTTTAATTTAATAATTTTTTTATATAATATCATCATAAAAAAGCAACCCTGCCTCCACTGTTAAAAAATTAAATGCAGTATTGTTTACTCAGAGTCCTTTTTGACAAACTTTTTACTTTTATCTGAATACATTTACAAGTAATTTAACTTTTACTTGAGTCAAATTTCTTAAAATTAATAGTCCTTTTACTTGATTAACTAGAGCACTATGCAAGGTTTTCACAAGGAGTCAGAAATAGTTATATTATACAAGTAATCCTAAGTATGAAATTTAAAGAAATTAAAGAAATAAAAAGAGGCAGACACACCCACAGTGTACTGACTGCTGGGTGACCTTAGGTAAAGGTCAGACTTGGCTGATTGATGAACAGCTGGTTAAGTGATACTGACACAGAGACTTGGCAAGAACCCTGGTGATGATAAATGAGACAGATACAGAGAGGGAGAGAGGTCACACGTCAGAGTGGAATGCTGCACTGCTCGCTCATCTTTCTACAATTCAGCTAATAAGGTGGGATGAGTTGACGAAGCATCAGATTCTATTCATTCCACACAACTACTGTCCAGAAATCCCACTCTCCTCTCATCCTCTCCTCTAACTCACACATTCGCTTTCTGATTTTCTTCTCTTTGTCTCTAAGCTCTCACACTCCATCTTCTTCCTTTCAATCCATTTCAGTCCACACTTGGTAAGCATTCTATGAATAGATATTGAAGGTTTCCTTAGAGGAAATGACCCATGAATCACCAAAAGTGATCCACGTCTACTATGGTCCATGGGTAATCTGATATGCCGGGGGTGGAATCATGGGTGGAGTTGAGCAAGAAGAGAAAAAAAATCCCTCTTAAAAGGCGCATGCGAATATGGCGAAATCTATATGTTTGGCGAAAATGCCAAAATCTATATATATATATATATATATATATATATATATATATCTCAAGCATATTGTCACAGGTTGCAATGGGATTCTGTTTCAGAAAATGCAAAATTGTGATTTGTTATAAGGGAAGGAGTAAGAAACAAATTAATGATAATTAACAATAATTACAGAATCATTAATAAATAGTACTTGAATAACTCTGAATCAAGGGCTATATAGGAGATAATGATGACTTAATGTAAATTTATGGTGACATAGTTTTCAAATGTGTGGTGACAAAGAAGTTTTTAATAAAAAAAATGTGGCAGTGTTGCTTCATTGTGACATATTGTTTTATACATATAAATAGAAATCCATTCATTTCAGAAAGCACTTATTAAACGTATTAACCTCATGTAGCGTATACTACCTGTCTTCTCACCTTGAAGTTGTCCTAAAGCTGAAACATTAATGAAATTATTTGAACATTTCATGGTTTCAGCTACAGTCTTACCTGGCCCACAGGCTGTGGGGAGGGAACAGAGCCTGGGCCAGCACACTCTGGTACAAGTACAGACAAACCATGTGACCAGAAGTGAAGAAGCCCACCATCACACACATTGCATTGAAACCCAGGTGGCTGATGGGAAGGTGGCACGCCCACCACGTGCACATGCCGATGAAGAGCAAAAAGTAGATGGCTGAGAAGGCAGAGGGCAGTGTGATGCCTGGGAGGACAGAAGGATGAGAGGTTGAGGACAAACATTCAGAATACACACAGGCTGACACTCATATAACAACTGAATCTTAAATGCTTGCTGTCAAACCAGTAAAATCCTTAGAAATTAGTGTTTGATTGTAATGGACAGACAGAAAGAAAGCTCCATTCTCACTGCCTTATTCAAATTCCTAGATTTGTGTATGTATGTTATGCACATGTAAAGAAACAGTCCAAACTGTTGCCTCTTACCAAAACTTAAATGCAAAGACAGCTATCAACATCATCTTTGTGCATCTAATTCAGTCATACTGGGTGTTTGTGACCTGTTTTGCCTATTTTGGAATAAAGACTGGAGGCAAGGGGGTAATATGTCTTCTAACACTTCCAAAAATGTCTTATTTACGTGCTATATCTTCCAGAAAGTGTTGATTTTTTACTGACAAGCTTCACGGAAGCAATAGAACGGTGAGCATGACTCTGTTGTTGTACTGACGGAATTAGTGCTGTGTTGCCAGCATTTTTGAATGTTTGAATGAATGACTCATTTGTGCATACAAATACTTTATGTTTGCTCTTTAAACAATGTCATCTCACAAATGCATTGTTAATTCCTTAAACATACGCTCAAACATCTAACATCTAAAAAGGCTGTTTAATTTATGCACTTGTTTTTACTCCATTTTATCTGCCGGGCTTTGTATGTTTTTCATAGTGTTTACAGAAAAACAAGACATTACACCTTTTCTAAATTGTCATATATCCAAATCACACCTGATGATTTTATTGTGTAGGTGTAGTGGAAATGATGGTGCAGATCAGTTCAGGTAATAAGAATTGATGTATCATCAGCAAACAGTGCACATCAGGCTGCCATGGTAATGAAACACAAATGTCCTTCAGTATGACAGCACAGAAAACAATGTCAGTGACAGACTTGGCACACGTGAGGGGTTTTCTAGGTGTTTATTTAAGCATAGTTGCCATTTCAGAATAGAATTAGCAAACACTGTCTCTTGATATAAATCAGCTTTTAAATGATTAATGTAAACAACCTTGACAAAATCATTGGAGCAGAAATTTGAAATGAAACACCTAGTATTAGCTTCTTTCAGCTTCTTCTTCACGTGTTGTGAGATGGTGTGGAAAGCTGAGAAGGAAATGTTGTTACAAAGATCCTACCAGCCAAAGCCAGCAGGCTGATGGCCAAGATTCTCCCCAGGTCCCGCAGAACTTTTCGGGCTGTGGCTTTCAGACGTTCAGCCAGCTGCTTGGCTCTGGTTGCTGTGGAAACCTCCTCATCAAGGTCACAAGGTAGTGACCTCTCTTCTTCATCTTCATCTCCTGATGCCTCTTCCTCGTCCTCCTCATCCTCTGTGGTTTTGTCTGGATAATCTTCTAGCTAAGAATGTGAAGGGACAAAAAGAAAGTTACAGTTACTAATGTGCAGTATAGTCACACATTAAATTACAGTTGCAAAGGTTTTCTTCAAATACAGACAGGGGCAGTGACTACACAGTGTAGGTCAGGATGTATTCATGAAACACCTTAGCGCTAGTTGTTGCTCCTAAGTCAGACATACTTATTTTACAAAGTAATCCATTTCCATTTCTCTTCATTGTCACGCAAATACTATAAACAACCTGTTTAACCTGTTTAAATGCTCTGAGCAATAAAATACAGCACATCTTCTTTGTAGAGTCCATGTTGTTAACACATTATGATGTAAAGCTCATGAACACACCAAAGTCAGAAGAATGACTTCCCAACTTGGGAAATGGGACCATCCAAGGAGCCTGTGAATGCAGCATTAATCCCTCTGTCCAACTCTGGCCGCTGACCAGAGGTCCTTTCGCATTCTTATCCCACTAATACATGTTACTAACTCCAACTCTTCCCAGTAGTTTTTCTGCTTTTTGTGCTTTTTCGCCTTCTCACTTTCTGCAGGTATTTCTGCCTCTGGAGCTGTAGATTCTTGATCTGTGATTGCCGGCCGTCTACTGCCCCCATGTTCCTGCTCCACACTCACTGCTGCAGTTGTTATTATTATTAGTCTGATTTGTTGTCTCTCCTCCTGTTCTGTCTCTCCTCTCCCCCTCTCTCCTCCCCTTTCAACCCAACTCAGTCGATGCAGATGCTATAAATAATAAATAAATAATAGATAAATAATATTTTAAAGAGTATGGTCTAGACCTACTCTATGTGAAAGTGTCTTGAGATAACTTTTGTTATGATTTGGCGCTATACAATTAAAATTGACTTGACTTGACTTGACAAACATCTATGGCGCTTGTGCACTTTTCTCACCTGTAAATACAACAAAAAGACAGTTTTGGATGAATACCTGCTTACTTTGCTGCTATCCTGACTGTCCTATGTTATAACTGGGCTAACTAGCTTCCAAGCAAGGATAACCGCACCAGTCACTAACATACCAAAGCCACTACTGCCATCTACTGGTTAAAACAAATATACGGGTGTTTAAGGTGAAGCAGGTAAGTTTTCCCCTTTTTAAAAGTGACACAAAGCATTTTAAATAATATTATACAACAGTTAGTTCCGAGCAAGTAATTTGATTGGACTAGAGGCATTCCTATAGATGTGAGATGTGAGTATAATATCACTGGGACTTTTAACTACATATATCAATCCACTTTACAGGTGATCTAATAACTGTTCATTACATTAACGGTCGTAATCTATCTTAGATTGTAAGAAACTTTGCACCAAAAAGATGAATAAATAACATGAGTTAAATTATGGAACACATACATCTTACACCAACCACAGGCTGAGAGCCACTGGCATACAGAAACTATCATGGCAACAAGTGGGCATAGGTGAGATGATTTATATAAACATACAGAGACTACAAGGTGTACTGTGACTTATAATGAGGAAAAAAATATAAACATAAAACTAGTTTGTCTCACATTTCTGAAAGCTCGCACAGACTTTTATTACACTGGTTGCATAATAAACGGAAACATACAGATAAATATACATGAGCTGGCCTGCGGTAATGTGTAGACCTAACGTTACACAGAGTAGCAAGCTAGCTAGTGTGCTAGAAAAGATTTATGTACATTATTGGTAATAACACAAACTAATAAAATAAGAATTGTGCGATTGATCTTTGCTACTTAAATGTCCAGTGTGCCACACATATGGAAGTGTTTGTTGTGTCTAAGTCCAAGTTTAAGTGTATGGAAAGTTTTCTAGGCCTGCTACTATATGCAATACTTATACTGCTGTTCATGTGTATTTTATGGGTGAGGGCAGCAAACCAGGGACTACAGTTTTTCTCAGTAGCTTTGATACATTTCTCAGATCAGACTTGAAATTCTCAAAATTATTTTTTGAACTTCCACGTCATCTGGTCACTTTTGCACATCATAAAAGAAATTTCACATTCTTTTAAGAAATTGCAAATACTTTGGCACATTCTTGCAAATTATTACGTACAAATCTCTGTTTCCTACATTATCCATTGCTTATGCAATGTTGAACAAAATGTATTAAACTGGTTCTCTGTTGAATAGTCTTGCCTTCCAAAACATCAAAGCATTGCATAAGCCATTACATGGAAAAGGTTGAACTAGTTGTCATCAGGTTCCATCACATAATGAAAACGTAGGTCAGAGACCACGAATAAAAATAGACTGTCCCGTTGCCAATAGCTGTAGATACACATACACACAGTGTAATCTAATATCCCTGTGAACACACAGTATAGAGAGGTACAAGCAAAACACTTAGCTGTGAAATGCAGTAACAGGTGGCAGAACTAATGTTTCTTTTTAGTGAGACAGGAATATCACACAAACTTACCCTCCTTACAAAATGTGACTTTACTATATAAAGTGTAAAGGAATTTGGCTTGGGGAACCCTCTGAATTACAGAATATGATAAAGCATATTCATTCAATTCAACCATAATCATGTAAAGAGAGAATGCCAGTGCAGCTAAGAATTAATTATGCCCATTACACATAATGGTTCTCAGAAATACTGTTCACTACAAAAAATGAACAAGGCTGTGGCGCTTCTAAATAAGGCTGAGCCCTTGTCACAGCAGCCAGGGTTCGAATCCGACCTGCGGCCGCATGTCTAGTCTCCTCTCTCTCCCTGACTTCCTTCCCTCTGTCACCATCAATAAAAAGCTGAAAAAGGCCAAAAAAAGTAATTTGTTAAAAAAAAAAAAAGTTTACAAGCACCAGTATACAGCAGACAGGCACGGACTAGCTGGTGAACATAGTGGAAGTGATTGATACAATAAGAGCAGTGAGACTGAATTAACTAGTACATCTGTGGGCCGGAAAACCAAACGAAGAGCTGAAAGAGGCTAAAAAGCTAAATAGAGCTGAGGGAACTGCAGAGTTGAAAATAATTCTCTATGGGTTCAGCACTATGAAAGGGGGTCACCAAAATCACTAAGAATCATCCTCTAGGGACCGTAAATTTCCAAAGTGATACCATGGCAATGTAGCCAGTAGTTCATGAGTTCACGACAAACTGACATTGCCATCATTAGACCCTGCTGCTGGCAGGGCAAAAACAGACAATGTACAAGAAATGTAAGTGTAACTGTTTATCCACTTTGTTTCTCATATCAACATATAAAACTTTCAAAACTTGTACTGGATTATGTCTTTTACTAAGATTCCATTGTCTACTCCTCCTTTTCTGACCTACATCTCTGTACTGTTTGTTTGGGAAGTTGCCCTGGAGATCGAATATAATAAAAGTGAGATGGTAAAGAGACAAAGACACACATACATCAGACAGAGAGACAGGGGTATGGAGATTAATTTTGGTCCGTAAAATAACAGGAGGGAGGAATGGTAACAATTAGAGCTATGAAAAAAAGTGTGGTTTAGAACTGCAATCTGTGTGTAAAACAGAAAAATTAGGTCAAGCCGTTGAAATTAAACCTGTTTCATCACCTTTCTATGAAAATGAAACCTCGCTAAAATCTCTTAAAAAGCAGCTTTAATTACATGAACATTTTCAGCAAAGTGAATTCTAGACTTAATCATTTAATTTAAAGTTTTAGTGTTCAAATTATGAATTCCGATTTTAATACCGTAAAATTTAGTTAAATATCGTATGTTCGGCTCCCATTGACAGTCAAAATGTTTTTAGTTGAGTTTGTCTTTTTGCTCACAGAATCTCAAACTACATTTGGTTTGGTTATTTTTCTGTGTACAGACTTTTATTTATCTTAACTCAATCTATTTTTAAATACATTTTTGTGTTATCATGTAATTGTGATAATTACACTAACAGACCATGATCGTGATTTTACAATAATCTGCATGTTCTCGTCTAAAATCCTATTTATATCAATACTCTTTCATTATAAATCTAAGAAAGCTATTTGTATTTGAAATGGGTTCATATTAGTCATGTTCCAGTTAACTGTCTGCATTTCTGCAGGTTTGGGCTTAAGGACTTGTTGCTCTGGCAACAGGTCCAGATGAAATTTAAACCTGTTTAACAGAACTGAAAGATCCAGACTCCAAAGAACAGGGCCCAGGACTCAGGCTTGTTTAATTATTTACTATGGCAACTAAACCAGGTACAGAAAGTGCAAACCTACTTAACATTACGTAACATTATAAAAATCAGGCATATCCTGTCTCAAAAAGATGCAGAAAAACTAGTTCATGCATTTGTTACTTCTAGGTTGGATTATTGTAATTCCTTATTATCAGGCTGCCCCGATAAGTCTCTGAAGACTCTCCAGCTGATCCAGAATGCGGCTGCACGTGTACTGACAGAAACTAGCAAAAAAGAACATATTTCTCCGATATTAGCTTCTCTGCACTGGCTCCCTGTGAAATCTAGAATAGAATTTAAAATCCTCCTCCTCACTTACAAAGCTCTTATTGGTCAGGCACCATCATATCTTAAAGAGCTGATAGTACCGTATTACCCCACTAGAGCACTACGCTCACAGAATGCAGGGTTACTTGTGGTACCTAAAGTCTCTAAAAGTAGAATGGGAGCCAGAGCCTTTAGTTATCAAGCTCCTCTTCTGTGGAACCAGCTCCCAATTTGGGTTCAGGAGGCAGACACCCTCTCTTCGTTCAAGAGTATGCTAAAAATGTTCCTTTTTGATAAAGCTTATAGTTAGGGCTGGCTCAGGTGAGTCCTGAACCATTCCTTAGTTACGCTGTTATAGGCCTAGACTGCCGGGGGATTTCCCATGATGCACTGAGCTTCTCTCTCCTCCTCTCCCTCTCTATCTGTACACATTCCTATCCCACTAATACATGTTACTAACTCCACTTCTTCCCTGTAGTTTTTGTGCTTTTTCTCCTTCTCACTTTCTGCAGGTATTTCCACCTCTGGAGCTGTAGAGTCTGGATCTGTGATTGCCGGCCGTCTACTGCCCCCACGTTCCTGCTCCACACTCACTGCTGCAGTTGTTATTATTATTAGTCTGATTTGTTGTCTCTCCTCCTGTTCTGTCTCCCCTCTCCCCCTCTCTCCTCCCCTTTCAACCCAACTCAGTCGATGCAGATGGCCGCCCACCCAGAGCCTGGTTCTGCTCGAGGTTTCTACCTGTTAAAAGGGAGTTTTTCCTCGCCACTGTCGCCAAGTGCTGCTCATAGTGGGAACTGTTGGATCTCTGTAAATAATATTTTAAAGAGTATGGTCTAGACCTACTCTATGTGAAAACCGTCTTGAGATAACTTTTGTTATGATTTGGCGCTATACAAATAAAATTGACTTGACTTGACTTAATAAAACCTGAGTGAAATTAATGAGATTAACTGATCATAAACCTGATTATCCAGTTAACTTGTTAAATAAAACAGTACCTCCACATCATGTATCAAACAGGGTCAACTTTGATTCTATCCCAGCAACACACTGACCCCTTTAGCCATATCTCTCACTTTTGCAAACACACAAGCACACACATAATGACTCACCGATGTAATGTTGGCAGCTGCCACCATTCCTCTGTTTCTGACCAATCTGCTGCAGAGGACAACTGTTACCAAGGAAACCACACACACACCCAGGTCTGGACAAAGAAGGCGTAACACACTCCAAGGATCATCCAAGGGAAGCCTACGAAACAGACACATGTATATGGGGAAAGGTCAAGAGACCACCATATATGCAACTGTAAATCTTACATTCTGATATATCCGTTGTTCATACTTTATGCTCAGATTGTCATTATTTTGTATTATATTTGTATTTGTGCTGTTTAGTTAATGTTCTGTACCCTACATTGCAAGTATGTTTATTCTGTATTTACATTTGTTTCTTACCCCACTGGTGGCAAGATTAAACAAACACTAATTACATACCTGGACAGTCCTATATTTCTGGTTATGGTGTCCCATTGTGAACAGTTGTCACCTATGGCGATGTTCAGGGGAGGATATGTGTATAGTACTGTCTGGAAGCAGATATGAGCCAGTACAAATAATAGACTGGTACAGAATACCGCTCTGATAAACCGACCTGTGCGACCTGGAAGACAAAGAGACAAGAGGTCAATCCAAGACTTTCCATGTTCAAATCACAAATCAAAACTCACCTTTTCAGAACTGCTTTTAATGAGTGATGAATGTTGTGTGTACTATGTTTTTAATGTGAAGCTTTTTATGATGATTTTAAGTGTCTTAAAAGTGTCTTTGAGTACCTTGAAAACCACTTTATAATACAATTTATTATTATTATTATTATTGTTATTGTTATTATTTTATTATTATTATTACAGACAAATTCAAAATAATAAATAAAATCAACTTTACATAAATACACAGTATAATACATCAAATTAGAATATTATGAAGGAATATTCTGACATTTTACCCACAGTCAGATGAGAAGACACAATGTGTTTAGCCTATCTTAGCACAAAGACTGAAAGTGGTTGAAACTGCAAGTGAAGCTCCATCAAGTAAAACTTAAACCAGACCTTAAAGGAGAAACCAACAATCAATGTATCCTACTAACAAGTATTGTGTGTGTATCCAAAGCCTGGTATATCTTATTCCTCTGTGCCATAGAGCTTTGTTGATGTTCCCACACTCACCATCCTTCTCCCCCAAAATAACAACCAGAGTACCAAATGTGAACTAATCTGCCACTGAAAATAGTTCCCAACAAATGCACTTTTTCCTCCTGTTTGATTAATATTTGTTACAAACTGCAGTGGACAGCTGTTTAAGGAAATTACAGAGGTTTCTTTCAAACAACTGTATTTATGAGCTGTTTTTAAAGGTTTACAACCTCATCAGGAATCAATGGGCTTGGTGCTGTGAGCCACAGACAGAGTAGGGAAGTCAAAAGGTACTGAGAGTCTGACCAAAACACACTGTTGGTTTGTTGTTGTTGATAATAAGAAAATGTCTAAGGGAGCAATACTGAAGCAAAATAAGATTCAGATTTTCTGGCAGAAGTCTTCGCCAGTAAACCATGGGAGACTCAGCAAATGACCCAAAACAACATATGCCATAGGTCAAGTGACAAAGCCCTGTAACAGCCTATGAAATTATGACTCTTATCTGTTGGGAGCAAAGGATGACAAACCGCCAGTCAATGTCAGTTTCTTTTAACCATGAAACATGATAATTCCCTAGCCTTAACCACGCGATTATTATTGTAACCATGACAACGTCCCCAACCTTAACAAAGTAGTCATTTTAACCCAAACCAAGACGTACGAAGTAGCCTAAACCTAACCAAACTTGTTGCATCATGAAATCATGATCATGATGACATAATCATTTATTTTTCCAATAGTGATTCGTCACGGTTTTGGAAGGCATAGAGAGATGATGTCATCCTGCTGATAGGGGCGTCTGTTCAGAAAATGATAGCCAATTAATTAATTTAGTCTCAATCTGGAGGTTGCTACCAAGTTCTTGGCTCCTAACCGTTCATTCACACAAACCACATAATCAAGTTCTTTATAAATAAAAGGTTAATTAAACTACTAACTACACACACAACTAATAACTGCTAAACATACAAATGAATGAATAAATGCAACCAATTATAAATGCAATGAATACAGCGATGAACAATGAATGAATAAATGAATGAATGAATGAAGCCATGGACACAGCGACAGACAATGAGTGAATGAGGACCACCATATACCAGAACAAGCAGTACATGATATCTTTTTTAAGGATTTATATTATATTATACACCTCTGCCATAACCACACCTCTAAGTTCTGACTTCAGATCTTAGAGGATAGGATAGGATCGATTTTTTTGGCCAACGCCACACAGAGCTTATGTGAATATCAGGGGTGGAAGTAATGAATAACATTTACTCTTGTTATTGTAACAAAGTCGCTTTTTTGTGTACTAAGAGGTGACACTCTGGAAAACATACATGTTTGCTGTGTACGTTTGCAGGCCGAGTGTCAGGGGGTCACACCTGGGCCGGATCTAGTAAAAAATGTGCAGCTCTTTGCATTAATATGTGTGTTTGTCATAGAAACGTATATACTGTATCTGTGTCTTTTTGGCTGCAACCGCTGTGGAGTTTATATTGTTTATACCTCTGTGTATTCCTCTATACCACCTCTGTGTCAATTGCCTTAGTGATGCTTTTATTCTGCTCTTGAAGTTAGTTGAAGTTATTTAATGTGTTTAGTTTAATAATGCTTGTAGCACCCGTCGACGTGCACACATACATGCACTCTGAGGGTCTGTGAGATTTAGCATTCCAACTTACAATTTGTCTTATTACAAGCTATGATCAATTAATTTGACATATAAATGTGTATTGCCATTTCCTGATTCATTAGATAAATAAAAGAGCTCATGCATTCCATCTGCATCTTTCAGGTCAGCAGGTATAGATATATATATATATATATATATATATATGCAGTTCCTTTTAATTCAGTTTCTATTACTCCTGCATCACAACTCGCATGTTAAACAAAACTTCAACACTTTTCCCATACTGTTTATTAGAATTCAATTCTGCATTGCAAAATGTCATAGTCCTTTGTTTTTGTTGAGTTCACAGTGCTGTGTGCTATGAACTTTCTAATGAACTTTCAGGCCACAGTTTGGAATATGGGAGTATTAGGTTAGTGTGAGACACACCCAGCTGTAAATTGGCCATTTGTCATTAAACCTTCTATTAGCATCCTTGAGTCCTGTGAGGCCTGTTTCATGAACCAGAGGTCATGTGAAACAAAAGGTTTAGGAGAAGTTCAGTAGTTCTTATGTAAAACATATAAAATTCTTCATCATCATAATCATATACACAGGTATGCTTGGAGATGCCCACACAGTCCCTAAACCTGCCACTTTTCACTGATTGTTGCATTATAATAGAGCCTCTGTGTTTTTTGTTATGGTGTTTGCTATATACTATAGGTTTGATATACTGTTTACATATGTCAATGCATTTTGCAAATTTAATAAACATCCAGTCCCACGGACCACTACATGATATGATCATATCATAATGATATGATTCCATGAAAGTTTATTTTTTGTCATGTCCTGTCCTAACCAAAACCAAATCCCAATCACATGGGGATGGGTATCCCCTGAATATTTTCAAATGTATTTTTTAAGGTACTTCATGATGAACCAAGGTGTTGGTCAAAGGGAAACTTTGGCTTGATGGTGGAAATGCCAGTCCACAGCATCTTCATGGCTGTCTGGGCAGTAGTTGTGGTCATCTTAAAATTATGTGTAACATTTAATTATATGCACAGCAGCTGTCAGTCCTGAATTTGGCTTCACTGCTGTTGAGTCACTACAGCCATCATTTACAGTATGTCAGAGATGCATTCCTCTGCTGCAGTACTTCATGGAATCACACATCAATGAGTCAATTGGGAATGCTATATGTCATGTCAAGCTTGCTCCATCTCTCTTAATGCTTGTAACTTCCACCCATTAGTGGAACACAGTGGTGTAGCGATGCATTGTAAGGTTTAATAGGACGAGGTGTCTATGAGCAGTGTGATCCACAATAATGTTGTGATGAGAGTGGTAACAGGCTGTCAGTAGAGTCACAGCGAATGAGCTTTCAGCGGCCTCATAAATAAGCAAGGTCATATCCCATGTCCGCCCCACTGTGACAGCTGCTGTATGGATATAAATATAGTGGGTTTAACAATTAAGATCTGCCACAAGCTGTAATAATTCAGTTGTCACAATTTAGCTGGAGCTGAAACTAGTGTTGGAAAATGTATGTAAAAGTAAAAGTAAGTAAAATGAAAATGAAAATTACGTATAATCAATATAATTGCTGATTAGTTTTCTGTCGATTCCGAATCAACATAAAGGGCACTTTTTGCCTCAACTCAAAGCTGATGCTTCCTGCCACGGCTTGTATTTCCAGCCCAACCCTGGATGGAAATCACCTTTACACACCGCTACAACCATTCTCTCTCTGTGTGTGTGTGGAATTTTTTACTAAGAGAAACTGAGAGGAACTCTCAGTGTGACTGAACTGTACAACAGCTATTTATTAAAAATGTTTTTAAATGTATGGAAAAGTTCCATGTTGATTTTGTTCAAACATGCCAGGACTTTTACAGACAGAACTGGTGCCATAAAGACGTTCCACAGCCCCTTTTCATCTTCACTAGGGGTGTCAGTTTAGAAAATTGATCAAATTGAGAATTTCAAAAGCTGGATCAGTGACTCCCGTCCCCCCACTTGTGCGCGTCCCAAGAAAAAAATAAACACGTTAAAGATGACACAGCGTAGCTTACCGGCAGCCTGCTACTGCACTTTTTGAGACATCACGGCCACTGCAGGAGTCGAGATGACAGAGAAACAAAAGAACTATACAATTCTCCTGCCTCAATGAGTCACCAATGTAGCAACATTTTGAACAGAAATTCTACTTCGCAAGTTTTACCCTACCCCCACTACTGTCCACTGAGACCTCTACACTGTGATCTTTATTAAAAATGGCTGCACTGTGAAACACTTGAGTAGTTGTGTTCCAGCTGGCCTTGAAATTAATTTAGACTTGTTAACACATGCAACACAAACAGCTTTCATCTTTTATTTATACCACAACTTGGCAAGATGCCCCCTCATCTCAACATTGTGTTTTGATGACTCAAACCGTAATGTATCTCAGTGAGTGTCTGCAAGTTCAGTTAATGGGACAAAGAACAGACATTATTACATTACAGTAGGATTACAGTGGTCTGTCCGCAGTGAAACACTGCTGCATGGAAATCTCTTCAGGCCACTACTTATCAATGAACATGTCTGAGCTGTGAAAGCAGAGGGTGGGGGGGGTGGACTGTAATAGACTGCAATATATAATTAGTATTGATCTTGTAATCTTAATATTCTGACTTATTATTATTCTTCCATACGTTTTTTGGTCGACTGCTCCTTCTGCGTATTTTCAGCTACAGAAACCATTAAAAGAATTTTCTGCCAAAAAGCACAAACAGAGCCCTTCAACTGTCTCATTAACAGTCACATATCAAAATGTTTAGCACTTTAAAGACATTTATGCTTGTATTAAACTTTTTTAAATAGTATGCTTTTTCATATGTTTTATGATGACAGCGGATGCAAAAAATCTTCAAATCAATTACAGTTTAGCTTTTTTAGGTAAAGCAGTTTTTAGCTTCCAATTCTGTCAGTTTGACATTTCAGCTTGCAGATATTTCAGCAGTGAAGTGCAACGCATCTGAGCTTTCAGATTTCTGAATTAATTTCACATTTATGCATTTTCATCAATGCTTTGTACATTTTCTGCAGGAAATGGTTTTTTTTATGTAGCACAAGTTACTATTGATCTTATCTTACTGTTGCATACTTGACTGGAGAGAAGACTTAAACCAGTCTTCTTATACTTCCACAGGTAAACAATACTAATGTCCCTTTTACACCCTGAACTTATCATTACTCGGACGAGCTGTATGTGAGAACGCAAATGTCTGAATCATTTTTTTGATATTCCAGCCAACTTCAAGCCCCTGCACTGTGAGTGGGTTGGTATTGTCTCAAAGGGGATATCTTAATTGCCAATAATAAGAGGAGGGGGTTACAGATTTTAGTACTTTTATAATCTTGTTTAATATTCAATGATTGTGTTAGATCAATACTCACATTGTCGTATGATTGTTTTCAGCACTAACAAACAGAGTCATATTTTATATACATTTTATTTACATTGTATTGTAATGTGTGTGTACACATGTCGAGTTATAGTGCTTACCAGGTGATGGATTAAACATGTGAGGGAGGGCATATTTATTTTATTTTTGTTCTATAATTGTTTTACATTATTATTTTATCTTCACAGTAGTCTGATGAGCCCATGTCACATGTTGTATTATTACAGATTCATTCGTTAAGAATAAATCCAAAGAGAACTGTGGTGTCGTGGTGGTTTTGTGTCGTGTCCCAGACTACATTTATATTATTTCTACTAAACTGTAAGGAAGGAACAATCCGCACATTGTTGGCTGACTAGTTACTAGCTTGGGAACTAGACGAATCTGCGAGCTCTTGTCCATCTCCTATTGAAACTGATTTCCTTGCTGTTTTATCGGGCTAACCAATCACAAGCGTTTATCTAGTATGAGGGGGGTTTAATACGATGACTGACTGAGACGAGCACCGTTCAGGTATCTTTGTAAATATCCAAAATGGCGCTGCCGTGTTCCCCCAGCCGGCTACAGCTGCAGTATTAAACTGACTGGACGGTAAGTTTTCTCTAAAAGAATAACAAACAACTGCACTTTATGTTGATAAGAAATATGTGTTTGCCGAACTTCTGACAGGACGTGCCGTCCGATAAGTGTTGGGTTTCGTTGCCCCTACACAATAGCAAATGGACGTTCCCTCTGGCCTTCTCTGTCCCAACAAACCAACAGCTCTACAGCCCTCTACCATTCCTGGTGCCCCCTCCGGCAGTGGCTCAGAAAGCCCCCTCCTGGTTGTCACCTCTGTCCCCTGTTCAGACAACTGCTGGGACGTTTGGTCTTCTCACCTCTGCTCTGTTGTTCTTCTCTTTCTTTCACTCTCTCTATCCTTTCCTCTTACAAACCCTGTGTCGCCCACCATGTCAGAAATTGTTACTTCAACTCTTTCTCTCACTTAACATTAAAAAAAGTAATTGTGTGTGGAATCTTCTCCTTGTGAAGAAGTCACTCACACAGTTTTCCTCTCTCCAACACCCATTTGTAATTTTTCATAGGTGAACAGTAGATTTATTTGGCTAGATAGAGGAGCAGGAAAGTAATTCATTGGAAGAAGGCAAAACAGAAATACTGAAAGATTTTGAGGATCAGTGTCACCTTTGATGGCAACCTTGGCTCCAGACATTACTCCAACCCACACTCAGATAAAACGTTACAATTCCATGATATAACAACAAATATTTCTTGTTAAAATGGAATACTGTGGTATGTAGTAATTACCTATCTCATCAAAACAACACATTTTTGTCTTTATAACTGATAAGTTTACCCAAAGCACTCTACAGTTTTTGCCTCACATTCAAACACACACCAACACACCGATGGCATGTAAGGTGATTGCTGACCATTTGCGGTTCAGTGTGTTGCCCAAGGACACTTTGACATGTGGACAGGAGGAGCCAGTTCAATGCCTCTCGTCAGGATCACAGCCCTGTATCCCACGCTATGTGTATCAGCAGCAAGACCTGACTACTTTCCTGACCCCATACTGTACCTCTCTGAGGCTGTAAAGGCTAATTATGTTTCAATGTGTGTAGAAAACTGTATAAATGATTTAGTGCTGAATACCACGTATCCACCCAGACCACACACCACACAGTGTAAGGGCTGTTCCATTTCCTACATGTAGGCTACAGCTTAACATACAGCTTTTAAACTGGACATGGACATGGTAAACTATAATGACACTCTAAAAAGTGTCCGTAGGTGTGAATGGTGTGTATATGTAATAGTCCAGTGATAGACTGCGGACCTGTCCAGTCCAGTTTTGCAGGACAAGCAGATATAGATACAACCATGGATAGATGATACTTGACCCATGGCTCATCCATGACATAAAACTTAATCTATGAAAGTTTGTTGTGAAAACAAGAAAATTACATATGTTGATTTTGACAATGAAAAAACTTTTATGATTTAACAATATGTGATATGTTGTTATAGTAAGAAAGGTTTCCTGTAATAACATAAGTAAAAGTAAAAAGGTGAAAATCTGTTTTTATAACATGAAAAAATGATCTTATAACAAGAAATTGAGCAGAATTGTTTTTGTCATGGTGGCAGCAATACACTGTCAGGATCTTGACCCAGAATCCCAATAGAAGTTCTTGCAAATGTTGCTAATGAATCAGGCAAACTGCTCATTAAACCCTGGTGTGAAAATGACCAAACATACATTTTCTTACCCAGTTCTCCTGGCAGCTGTATTAAAAAGAGGCAGAACTGTAGGAGATAGCACTTACTACCCTGGGTAAAACCTGTCAGGCAAGTCTCCTTACAACCTTAAACTCATATCACCTTCCATCAAAAAAAAACATACACAAGCAAACACCAGTGAAGGCTGATCATAGGACAGAGCACAGAAAAAACTACTTCCTGAAGTTACAGTGATCGGAGCATTTCATTTGACAGACTTGGGGTCTGAGGAAAAACAATTAGGTGTAAAATGCCATAAGAGATCCAACATACAAACACAGATGGTCTTACCTCTGATTGTGTGTTTGTTGGGACACAGGAACCATGGCAGCAGCAGCAGGTAGAGAAAGTAAACCAGCGAGAGGACGTTGTAGCGTAAAAGGCAAGCTGCAAAGACATACACTAGAGTCAAACAACAGCTTATGTTTACATCTGCATTAAGAGAGCATGTATGACTTATGGCTGAGGGCTTTGCCTTACATGCCCATAGCCCTTGATCATGAGAGTAATATTTTGAGTGTAATTGTGGTATAAAGCATAACCATACATGACTGAAGTCTGAAAACAAACGTCTTTTTTAATCTCAAATTTATAAAAATGCTTAATGATACAGCATGGACTGTATAATACCCCAAAACTAAGATGTTAGTCTGTACAAAGATACAGGAGCTAAACAATTAAATATACAGCACATTCATAAAAATAACATTTCTTCACATTCCACATGTTCACACATAGTTAAAATCCAACCAACTACAAAAGACACAGTAGAACATCAATTAAAAACATTTCTAAAGACATTTTTCCCAAATATGATTGATTGACTTATGTTAGTTGACTCCCATTGCTGTCCTAGGAAGATATGGATAGACCTCTGTCTAATATAAAAAACATGGAGTCAGCAGCCTCTTCTTTTTACCCTAGTTATAATGAGACTGAACACCAGAATATCAATGGCGCAGGTTGTTGAAACACTACATACATCAACATACAGTTTTCCCCTTTATTTCTTTTTATGTATCTTCAAAGTTGTCAATATCTTATTCCACTGTAGGTCCAGCTCTTCACTGAAGCTGTGGCTGTACCAGCCCATCAGGTGGTAATATTCTACAGGACTCATTGGCCGGTTTCTTTCAACCATAACCCAACCTTTCAAGTGAAACAAGGAACTATACAAGGATGTTCAATCTCAACTGAATCCGACTGCCAATCCCTAATAAACGGGCCCCTTCCTTAGGGTCTGGGGCGGTTTAGGAAGGGTTCAGGCCCACAGTGGGCAAGCTCCCTCCTACAAGGGTCTGGGGGCGACCCAAAGCTGGACCAATATCCCTAAAAACAAACTCAACAAATAGAATAAACACAACAGTGCAGAGATTATATTTATACTAATAACAAACCAACCATACTGTTGACCCAGCAGGCCTGACCCTGCTGACCTGTTCTGATGGAGCCCCAATCTCTCTTTGCTCTCCCTGACATTATCATTATCATTATCATTATTATCATAATGATTGGTGCTGGTAGTGGTGTAGGTCTGACTAATGCAGGCAGCTCAGCATACTTTTACAAAAATTACCTGAGGGACCAGTGCAGTTGAGGACTTTATGAAAAGCCACTACAGCGCCCTGAGGCTGTGGTAGGAACAATGTATTTTTTGCATTGTGGCACTGTCATCATTTCTCCTCAGGGAGACCACACAGAAGGCTTGCTCTTCTCCTCCAAGAGGAGAGAGTTCAACAGTTGTCTGTCTCCTGCACGTACAGTTCAACAAGAGGGGTTTTATGAGGTGTTGCCGGCTTGAAGGAATTAAGATGGGCTGCAAACATTAACACCTGCAAATACAGAAAATGTGCAGGCTTATTTCCTCCTGTTAAACACATGCAGTGATAATTATTAGCTCACCCAGGGTTAAGGTCTGGATTCATCTCAGCCTGTTGAGATCACAGGTTGCCCATGGAGGTGAGAAGTTTACCAAACAGACTGTCGTCTGGCCCTTAATTCACATTCAAGTTCAACTTTGGTTTATTTAAAGTATTTAAAGAGTCTCTGCACACCTTATTAGTTCAAATCTAACATCTGACACACAAGTATGAGACGCCACATGTAAAAATAAACACACACATACAAGCAGAATCCCATACACACATGTAAGAATGTTAATAAAAACAGGGCATCTGGATTCTCTTCAACATGGTGGATACGATGTGCTGCAGTGGCTGCATAAATATGATGGAGGGCAGCTTGGACCCTGAGCTTATTTCACTGAGGTAATTCTGATAATAATTAAACACTGTTGACGCTCGATGATATTCGGCTCATGTAATCTGCTATGATTCGCGTGCTCGCCAGAGGAGGATTTGGGTAGTTCACTGACCCTCTGACAATTCAATCATTTGGAATTTTGTTCTGGATCCCCAGAGGATGTAGCTTAATGTTAAGTTGACCTCCTGACCTGCCCTCTAGTGCCATTATTAGGCAGACATGTTCCTCTGTACACAAGAAATAAGAAAGGCAGATTGTTTAGCAAATCTGCTGAACCCATTTACGTTCCACAGAAGTTGAACCGTTTCCCTTTTGAACACTCAACAACATTGCAGCCTGTAGAGGCTGTAGCAGGGCTGCAGACCTTCACTTTTACATTTGTTTCACTTATTCTATTGAATCACTGAGTTTGGATTTATAAGAAAGTCAACAAGCTTGTTCTCTTAATTTTTTTATGTACCTTTGCCTTTTTCCATCCAAATCGCTTTATGATAGTTGTTATATGACTTGTACAAGAACGGAAACACACAAGTGCTCTGTTATTTCCTCCAGTTGCTAAAGATTTAAACATATTGTCTTCTTGCATGTCTGCAGGAATTAGACCCCACCAGAGGGAGGCTGTAAACGTCATACCTCCTACCTGAATGCCTTTATATGGGTTTCATCTAGCTTTGTGTTTGTCTTCATTTTACCATAAAAACAAACTGACACACATCAAGGACATGTTTGTTCTATTGGTGGTGAGGACTACAAAACAGGGATCTGACAAATGTAACTTATTACATTTCCTGCTATGCTGCACAATATTGTGAGAATAAGCAGCACTAACCTTTAGATACAAGCAACATAAAGGGGCTGATGTTAAGTGTCTAACTAACTGTAAGTCTTTTGATAACATATTTTATGGTCTAAGGCTGTTCTGGTAACGTGTATGACAGCACTGACTAAACAAACCCATCCCTGAAAAACAATACTAAAACTCCAGGATACCACAGCTGTAGTTTGACTTGCATGTGTACTGCTCCTGTTCCTGGCCTGGGAATGATGTCACGAACACATCCCTTTCTCTTTGTCTCTCTCGAAGTGTTTCCTGCTCCTTACAGTCACAAGATTTTAATGCAAATTCAACCAATCACACAAATTCAACCATATTGTCACTGCTTTTACAAAGCCAGGTGCTTCCTGACAAATCTATTCACAGCTGAGGGCCTTTTTTCCAACTAACTGAGAATGAGAATGCAGTTAATATTGACACGACAACTGAAAAGATAAATTGATTTTTTTTCCCTTACTTGATAAAGCTCTTCCAGAGCTGCAGACATGATACAACTGTTCTGACAGGCTCAGTAGGAATCCACACAACAAGTAAACTGATCTTGACATGTAAAAGCACTGCGTTCATTCTCACCCCAATACAGCATCGGAGCTGTCTCTTAAATGACATGAAGTAATTCTACATGAATTCAAGTAATTCAGTGTGAAAATGAGACAAACACAAACACTACTTTCCACTGAAGAACCAACAGCAATGAAAAGTGCTGACAGCGCATTCTGTGGATTAACAGGCATTTTTCAGAGCAGTGAGCACCACAAATACAATTCCACTCACCTCAACTCTGCTGGGGTGAAATAATTGTCAGGGACAGATTTTTCTAAAGATACCACAAAAGAGAAGAGAGATAAAGCCATCCTTTATTTAAAAGGGTTTTTTTTCAGCTCATTATTTTGTAATCCTGATGCTGAAGGGGATCATCGGATACAGTGAACAGTGTTGGCCATGAGAGAGAGAAAGCATTTCCTCTCTTCCATATGTGACTCATGTGGTCGGTCATCTGACATGGTGGTAAAATGCCAAGTCACTCTGGCCATTCTCACCCTGTGTATGTGTAACCCATGAGCTAGTTCACTGCCTGTCACAGTAGCTCACACAGCCCACTGTGTGGGGAATCACTTCGAGACTTTCCCAACAGATCACTCTACAATGATGTCATCCCTTAGCTCTCTGTGTATTCAAGAAGTGACTAAATGTACTAAAATAAAAGAAGCTTTTCGGTGACTAATTCTGTACTGCAACAACAAAATAAAGAGGGGAATATGAAGGATAGTAGCTGAAGTTCAATACAGTATAAAAGAGCATAAGGTTGTTGCCGTATTCATTACTGGTAGTAAATACTGGACTTCTAGGCCCGCAGGGCAATCACTTGATCTCAGTAAGTTTTGGTTGATGTCTCAAGTAATTCCCTGATATCCCTGCTGCCGACCCTTTTCAGGACGCAAACAAGTCTAAACATTTTGATTGTCAACAAAGTTGATTCTGATGGTGGCACTCGAGAAAAAATCACCAAACAAAAGTGAACGACCCTAACCCTAATATTAAGAAATATTTTCCCCAGGGTTAACAGGTTGGTCCAGCCATTTCAAGATTCTTGATCAATAGAGGTGTTGCGGGGTCAACAAAATGATGAGGAGTCGTCTGGAGAACATGGACAGCAAAACCTATAAATCACCATTTGTTACCGATGTCTTTATTAACCATCTTTGGTAACATTAAATCTTGTATTTTCATTCAAACTGAAAATACAAGATTTCAACACCAATAAAACACAGGGAAGTTCTGATCATGTTTATTTGCCCCTGATTCAAGTGCTTTAATAGTGACCTTCTGATAGCAAGTCCAATCTGATTCCAGCAAATGGCACAACTTCAGAGCAGTGCTTCCCAACCCCGTCACATGTGGACATCA
Source organism: Lateolabrax maculatus (assembly GCA_031216445.1). Classification (NCBI taxonomy): domain Eukaryota; kingdom Metazoa; phylum Chordata; class Actinopteri; order Acropomatiformes; family Lateolabracidae; genus Lateolabrax; species Lateolabrax maculatus. The sequence goes on from CM062209.1 coordinate 27,829,889, forward strand.
AACATAGGAAATGACAGCAGCTTGGCTGTGAATGAACTGAAAGACAAAGCAAAAAGGCCTTTTTTTGCCATCAGGGGATCAGTTAACACTGAACTATCAACTAAAACCTGGCTCCAAATTTTCAAATCAATCATGGAACTCATCGCTTTACATGGCAGCGAGGTATGGGGGACACAAACTCAATATGACTGGACAAAATAGGACAAACATACCTAAATTCTTCTTCAGGTGCAGTCTGATATCCTCTACTGTTGAACATTCAAACACCAGCCTGAAACTTCTGGAATCATTAAAACAAGTGACCCCCTCTCCTTCTCCCTCCAGCTCTCTACTGCCAGGAGCTGAACCCACAAAGAAGTCCCCTCTGCCTACTGGTCCTGAGATGAACCATCAACCACTCAGGTCATCGCACCACGACACCCTCAGCTTCAGGACACACGCATTCAGAACATCAGACAAACCAAATTATGGTGAAAGAAAAAGAAAACAACAGAGATTACTGGACAAAACTAGGAAAATCCCAGAACAAAACATACAGTATGTGGCCCTAAACAGACAGAACACTGCGGCAGCCTACTGACCAAAGTGTCGGATAGAAAACTGAGGAGAACACTGAGTACAGACTGAATGAGCACAACCTGGCAGTGAAGGGAGGCCGGCACAGACAGGAAGAGATCAAATATCCAGTATTTCACAAGAAAAAAGCAAAGACTTAATAAATAATAAACTTAAAATAAACATAATTTTATCCAACAGTAATACTTTTTTCCTTCTTTCTTTCAATCTTTCATCCCTTTAATCATCTTGTGACGCACAGGTTTATCACTTATCACTTCCTTATATTTGGATTATATATTTTTATAACTTTTGTAAAGTTGTTCTGTTATTGCACCACGTTTTAACTTTGTTTTTGTACCCTGTGTCGTACCTGTTTGTATCTTGTTGAACTCTGCACCTCGTGTAGTCTGAAAGTGTCCTTCACTTCCACTGAATGTTGCATCATTCATTCTTTTGTTTCCTGTCTCTATCTTGGGACTCTTGGGGGATCTTGGCCCCCATGCTGGGAACTGCTGCACTTGATGCATTTGAAAAATGGCGCTGAAACAGACGCAAAGAGGTCGATTTTTTGAATCCAAAGCAAATCTATTTTCATAACCCACTGATGCACACTGCCATATTCATTTTTGGCTTCCATTTATTTATTTGCGCCACTCCACAGTTAATGTTATGCCGACCAAGGATTGGTATGGGATCAGGTTTTATATAGTTTATACCGAACCATCAAAAATGCCTGGATCAGCCCTGATCCTGTTCCTGCAGATGGACTTCCTTAATAAAACTATGATTCTCAGGGCAGCAAAGTACTGCATATAGAACAAGCTGGGTGTTGAGGAACTCCACCTCGCTGCCCAGTTAATCATCAAACACACCCAAAAGGATGTCTATGGACAGACATGATAACACTGTTCAGTAACCACAGCACTATCTCTCTGCAGCACTCTGCCCTCTGTGTCCTGGTATGTTCCCTCTGCATGTCTTACATTCAGGCACTGTATATTTCTTTTTGTTCAGTGTCTGATCCAACAACTGTCATGGTTTGATTTCTTTTTTCACATCTCTCTTTATTGGTAGGCTGTGGTAAGAGATGTTGCAACATTTCATTCCAGAGCTCACATCTCTGCCTCTGTTTCTCCTTCTCTCCGCACATTTTCTCTGTTGAGGTTATTTTCTGCTAAATGTTCCTTAAAAATAGCAGCACACTGTGCAAATTGTTCAAGTGTTTGATTCAAACGCATTAGCTGTAGCTGTGCGCTACACTGAATACATTTTAACATGACCGCACATTTAATGCACAATTTACTCTAAATAAAAAAGAAATGACTAAAAGTGGCATCTGCAAAGGTTTAAATTCTAATTAATTTTCATCACCTCAACTGTAACAACTTAGTTCTGTCACTTCCAGTCTTCTGTGGGGTTTTTGTTGATGAAGTCATGAATACAATCTGAAAGTGGTGATAGAATTGATTTTGATTTGATTAAATCATAACCACATTTATCAAGTCACTATCAGGTCACATGCTTTTTCATCACATCACTTGATGAGTTATCACTTTATGGGCTGATACTTTCTCAGTTCACAAGCATTTTCATTTTATCATTGACGTTTTTTAACTTCAGCATGTGTCGGGTAAATTAATCTGAATACAAACATCAGGTCTAATCAGAGCCTGAGAATGTAACAGATGTCGACTCCACACTCCCTCACTGTATGTTTGTGTTTACATTTAGTTACCCATTAATAGGAAGCCAAATTTCCCTTTAATACAACACACACACACACAAACACACACACACACATTCAGGTAAGAAGACAAACACTCCCTTCAAATAAACACACAGACACACTTCTATCCTAACAAGAAAAAAGATGTGTTCCATTATGTGACAGCTGTATGGTTAACATTTTGGTTAGGTTTAGGCATAAAAATTAGGTATTTAGGTTTAGGGACAGATCATTGTTGTGTGGACATCATGGAGATCATGGAAGCATTACAGTTTTTGGCTGGACCGCAACTAGCGGGGCCATAAACATGAAAGTCTATCCCTAACTGACTGACTGAGTAAGTGAGTGATGAAGTGAAACCATTGGTCAGTTTAGTGTTTTAAAATTGAAAAAAAATAAATAAAAATTAATAGGTACAAACATTAGCTAGGTAGCGTAACTCCAGATTCTGTGAGTATAGGCGCAGCCCTCTAATGGCTTCATCCCTTTTCACACTCGTGCAAACTTTTAATCTACACCCATGTACTACGCCACACCCTGTGTGTGAATTGGTCTGAGACCTGACAAGTGGCTCCCAGCCAGCTTCTTAAGCTAGTTAAGGGAACCACATTGGGGCCCACAGCTTAGAGGGCTGCACCTATGCTTATAGACTCTGGAGCTATGGTACGTAACAAACATTCTATTTTGTATATGCTTCACCCTTTAAGGCTATCGCTTGTAAAATAAGGGCAACACAGGATGTGGTCCATGCCCCACTGTGCCAAGACACACCCACCCAATTTAGTAATAAAATGTATTAGAGTTTTCTCAATTGCTTAAACACAAAAACTGGTTCCTGTAGCACAAAAACCCAAACCCTTACTTCTTTTCCAAAAATACACACGTTTCCCACAACTGAAACACTATTCAGCTGTTTCCACACATTTCAATATTCAAACCTCTTTCTGCAAAACCTAAAATGTGGGGTTGGATGGTGTTGAAGGCTGAGGAAAAGTCAATAAATGACATCTAGCATGACTTTTATTCCCCTCTAGGTGTTTAAACAGACAGTTAAGTATTGTAGCATCCTCAACTCCTCTGTGTGCCCTACAGGCAGATTGCATAGGGTCAAGTGCATGCTCTGTTTCCCTGGCAAGCTCTGTCTTCACAAGCTTTTCAAAGGTTCTTCATTACAAGAGAAGTGAGGGCAACTGGCCTCAGATCATTAAAAGCTGCAGCCTTAAGGGACACGGGTGATCACAGCATGCTTCCTCAGGTAAGGTACATGCTGTAAGTTCAGAGACATACTGAAGATAGAACGTAATGGCCTTGAACAAGACCTCACTAATTTGCCACTGATATTGTCAGAAACAGGGCTCCTATTGATCTTTAGAGAAAGGAAGGATTTTTCAACTTCTCTCTGCTCCAAGACAAAGTGCTGATTATCTTTAAGTTTACAGCTAAATCCCCTGACTTCATTTCTTAAGTCAAACTGATCAAATCTCAGGTAGAATTCACTTAGATTGCTGGCAAATTCGCTTTGACCTACAGCTATCCATAATAATGTTAGTTTTGTACTTGCTTTGCTGGGAGCCTGCAACTGTTTTCATGCCAGACTAAGCTGAGGCAAGGTTCTTCTCAGCCAGTTTGCTCTCTGCTATAGTTTTATACTTTTGTTAATCATTGGGATATACACTTTCAACTCTGTTTTGGCTCCATCTATTTCAGAAGCTCCTCCTTTACTGAAGGACAGCTTCTTCTTCTGTAGACTAGACTTAACTATTTTAAACATCTAAGGTTTAGTATTGGGTTGAACCATAACCTTTTTGGTAGGAATAATCATACCCACAAAAAAAGTAACAGATAGAGAGCGATCATGTTGTCCTTGTAAGAGTCTTTGAGTTTAGAACTGCAATCTGCATATAAAGCCGAAAATTTGCTAGTATTTTACTAGTATTGGTTCTGGGGGTTTGTGCGTGAATTGCAGGTTGTGGTCATTGTGTCTCAAATATTAGTGTTAGTGTATAAACAATTAAAAAAAAGCTTTAAGCCCCATCTTATCAGTCCATTTACTGTTTTTTTCAGTGGCTAACAAACGCTTACCTATACTTAAGACACTTTTTCTAGTCTATTAACATAGCAGCACACCTACATCACACAATTAGTAAAATAGTAAATTTTTCTGCTCAAAATCATTAAAAAATCATTAAATACCAACTCTACATCTCAAAATGCAAAAGAACGTTCTCTACATACACTAACTCTATCAAAACACAGCAAACCCGTCTCAAAATCAAATAATTCTTTCAAAACACTGGCACATGTTTTCCATCAAGGAGGAACATATAGTGAGTCATAGCACAATGACTTTCAAAATACTAACAGATGACGGCATTAAAAACACTACATGATATTTAATGTTACAGTTACACTTGAATACAACAGACAATATGAAATCCATTGTTTTTTTATAATTTACTTTCAATTTTCACCACTCTACATGTTTTTAGTGTCTAATGTGTGCATTTTTGGCAACATACTATCTAAAAGTGAATGAGTCATCTTTACATTAAAGAATGTACAGTAGAAAAAATAATAAGTGAAAGCTTTATTAGTGAAAAAGCTAGATCTGATGTGGTGCATATTTAAACAGAGGATCCAAGAAGCCACTCCAACAAGTTATTGTGGTCAGAGGTGAATTAAAATGGTTACAGTTACATACAAAATGAATATTTAACGAAAATATTACACAGCTGAATAGTATCAAGCAAATAATAATAATAACTTAATAGTAAAGTAGGTTATAATTTTACCTCACATCATTAATGCATCCACAATCTGACATTTCACTCTTTCTCCTTCATTTGCATATGATTAAACTCAGGTATCTGGCATAAACAAATACAAACATCTGTTAACTTTCAAACAAAAGTTATGTGCCATTTCAACCAAATCCAATATTATAAAGGTGAAAAGTCCAATCAAAATCACATTGGATCTCTCTTTGTTCTGGAATAGTTTGGAAGGGGAGAAGAGAGACACAGGGCAGAGTTATATAACCTTGTGAGACTGATCTAGTTAGGAGTGACAGTCTATGCAATGGTGGAGACAATTAGCAACATGAAATTGCTCCCAGTGATCAACAAAAAATCACACATACATGGCCTTTGGTTCCAAATGTGAGTACAAAAATCTTCAGCATTTGGCCACATGTTTTCGTCCACTTCCCATCTTTTTACATCGTTTCTTGCTTGTGCACCTTGGATAGAAACATTTGGCTGCCTTATCCACCCTGGCAGATTCCAGCTGACACATTTCTGCAGCTGGCATCGAGGATGGACACTTGGTCATGTGGCCGATGATCATACACTTTCTTCCAGGCAGAAAAAAATTCCTCAATGGGGTTTAGGACGGGCCAGGATAGGGTGTTATTAATAAGCTATTAAAGTAAATGAGTAAATAAGCTATTTCGCAATGTATAATGATCATTTCACCAAAAATGCTTATCAGCTGTTTCAGTATTACTTTGGAGTTGCTGTTGTATCAGAAATAGAGGCTTTATACTATATTGAAGGTTTTGAACATTAGGTATCTTTTCTGAAATGCTGTGTGCAACCATTTGTAAATAAGACAAGAAAGAACCAGAATTTTAGTATTGGGTAAGCTTGTATGTAAAGTAAAGCTAAAGTAATGTAAGCATTTTAGAAATGTGTTAATTGACTGCATACTCAATGAAAACAACATAAATTGTGTTAATGGTATGGTCCACAATAGACAGATGTTGTGCTGATTGTGTTTAGGGTTTTGAAAATGTGACTACAGATGTGACAAAAGGATGTTAGCGATTGCAAAAAACAGAATGATTTATATAGCTGCTAGCAAAGATGGGAAGTAACAGTATTTGTACTTTGTTACAAAGTATTTGTACTTTGTTACTGTACTTAAGAAGATTTTTCAGGTATCTGTACTTTACTTGAGTAAAGAATGTGTGTACTTTTGCCACCTCTGGCTGCTAGTCAAAACTTTCATTCCACACACATTCCACAACAGCTTCTGTAAATTTAGGCTTTTTGGATACTGGAAACTCTGTGTGTGCGTGTGTGTGTGTGTGTGTGTGTGTGTGTGTGTGTGGGTGTGTGTGTGTGTGTGTGTGTGTGTGTGTGTCTGTGAGAGAGACAGAGAGAGAGTAAGGGACTTCCTTAGGAGTGAGTGTGTGTGTGTAAAAAGACAGTAAGTCAGTGGTGGGTGTAGAACCCTCAGTTCCTCCTCTGTTCTCCCAGTCTGTAATCAGAAGCAGTCACATCCCTCTTTACCAGCCTGTCTAACCGCTAGGTAGTGTGTGTTTTGTACTGTTCCAGGGCTAGTCTACCATTGCCAGTTGGGGGACCACAACATTTCACTTTCCCTTTTTATAAGATCAGTGTTAGTGTGTGCAGAACAATCAGTGCTTTTATGCACCTAACTAATAGTACAAAAGGCAAACATATAAGCCAAGGCACTATTCTATATTTGAATTCAAGTTATTGCCACATATTTAAATGAAAGAATTTGATTCTATATGAGCCAGGAGACACGTGGCAGTGTATTAATAATAAAGGGACACTGACTAAGATTGTCCCAATGTTCTGAGAGCATGCCTTCTACCTCTTTTTCTTATTACTGTGTCTCATGACTGGATTGGTTTTTCTGAATGTTGAGGATGTTGCCAGGTCTCAACTGTTTGGCATCTTCAACTTCAGACACAAGCAATAATCAACACCATGAAAATGGTTGGGCCTCGGACTTCCCAGTGAACATACACCAGAAACAAAGCAGAATCTGAAGATAGTAATGATGAGCTTTTACTCTGTGAGCTTTTTGCAATTACATAAAACTAACTCACTCTACACAAGAATGCAGCTAAGCATGTACAAGGTATGACACTAGTTTGTGAAGGATAAGTTCCTTAATACAAAACAAACATGCCATTAACACTAATCTAAATTAAGCCCTAACCACAATCACAGATGGCAGTACCACAGGAAACAAAACAAAGGGGAAATAGACTACAAAACCTACATGTGTCTACAAGGAAGAAAAAACCCACTAACTAGGCTGACCAAGAGAGCTACATTTTTAGAAGGAACAGGACAGGTAATAGCAGAGACCAATAATTCTTTCAATGTACATATAGGATGTAAGTATTGTAATAAGGCAAACTGGAAAAAGTACATTTCCAAGCTCTACCCTACTACCTTTCCTAATCCTCTGCCTGAGGTGTAGGATGTGTAATGCTGTGTTCAAATGGTAAATGGACTGCATTTATATAGCGTTTTTATCCAAATAATTTTTTCTTTCATTCACCCATTCTCACACACACACACACATACACACACACACACACTGATGTCAGCGAGCTACCTGGCCTGACCATCAAGAGCATTTTTGGGTTCAGTCTCTTGCCCAAGGGCCCATCAACATGTGGAATGGAGGAGCCACTCTAACCCCTGAGCCACAGCTGCTAGGGCCGTGTGCTTCATGTCAAGTCAAGTCAATTTTATTTATATAGCGCCAAATCACAACAAAAGTTATCTTATGTTTTGTTGAGGATTACAAACCTTGAGATGCAGAAAACTACCCAGTGTGCCCTTAAATACAATACAAATACCTGCAGAAAAGATTAGGGTTAAAGATATGAAACCATGATATATTTTGAACTGGTTGGAAAACGTGGATTTCACATTCCTCTCGTCCTTTCCTCTAAAGATGAAAATATCCAGGGAAGTGCCCAGGCATGTTGAAATCAACTCTGCACCAATTAACCATGCTGGCAAAACAACAGCGATCTTGTCTGAGATTCTATCATATCCAACCACTGCTAAAGGCAGCGATTTTATATTCACTTATAATGCAGTCAACTTTGTCCACACCTCACATAGAGAGGAAAAACCAAAAGGTCTGCTGTGGAAGCTACATGATGAGGAAGCTGTCCAACCAGCCTTTTTGGAATGGAACATTGTGTATGTGTGTGTGTGTATGTGTAGTTGAGTCCATGCTGACCAGCTTTCCTGTTTTTGTGGAAAGAAAACGGCCAAACAGACATTTATAATTTACACTCCTTCTCCCTCTGTCTATCTCTCACACACACGCTCACACACAGTGAAGGTTTATGGGTAGTTGATCTCAAATTCACTCGTCCCCTGTGTGTACACTTAGCTAGCTGCAGGGTTCCCACCATGGCCCCAGTTTTCCTTTCCACTGCTTCCATGACAATTAAAACAAACACACCACACATGTACATGATGATTACAGGAGCCAGTGATCAGACAGAAATCTGACAGCAGCTGCTGAAGTAACTGAAAATCCTAAATGTTGAATGGAAAATGTTTAAACTTGCAGCCAACTGTCACTAAAGGAACAAATATATGGATGTTAATGGAAACCTGCCTGTTATCTATTGACCTTTCCAGTGTCCAAGTTGAAATATTGCCCGATGAAGGCACTAAAAGAAAGGTCCCTAACTGGTCTGTTAACACCAGAAACTACAGTATTACTTGCAAGGATATGGGAATGTATTAAATTGTACAGGTGTTATATATTCTAATGGCCTAAACGTAACAACCAACACAAAGAGGTAGGTCTTGGGTGTACAAACTTTGTGGGTGTCTCCACCTGCCATTTTTGTTCATGTAGCCTATGTTCAGCAGCGCAAAGTCTAAAAGGGATGGATGAAGTGTAATATAGAACAGAGGATGTGGTGAGTAATAAATACATCCATGACAAAAATGACTCTGACAAATGGAGGAGATCCTATTCTTGTCTGGTAGATGCAGAGCACACACATACCACAAAACTGCAGACAAAGGCAGCTAGTGTGGGATTCTAACAGTGAATTAGTGAATGAGGATGGACATATGCCTAAACAATGACTAAGATGACTAAACAATGGTAATCTGATTTCTTCAAAGTATCAGGGCTGATCAAAGTTAAAGAACAGAATAATGTTTTTTGTCTACATGACAGATATATGTATATATATATATATATATATATATATATATATATATATATATATATATATACATATATACACACACACACGACCACTAACTAGTTCTGTAGTCTAATGCTGAATTCACACATACACACACACACACAGCATCACTGACCTCTGTCTCTGAGTTAGAGTGATCAGTGAAGACCTACTCCATGTGAAAAGCGTCTTGAGATAACTTTTGTTATGATTTGGCGCTTTAATAATAAAATTGACTTGACTTGAAGCACTGAAGGATAATGATGGTCTTTGCAGCAGGTAAAGCCAAAAATCCTGTGTGCCTGTCATTCGTGAGAGCGGACTGCTGCTTTTCCGGGACTGAGCTCACTGGCCAATCACATATATTCTGTACATATACTGTATAATCAACCAAGTTAAGTTTGACATTTCTCTGCATTATCAATACACAGTAATATGTCATAAGTTGGGTGAACATTCCCATGGAAGCACAACACTGCAGTGCTTCCACACGGCCCTGCAGTGATTGTCAGGCCGTCATTGTCTGCCGTCATAAGTTTTACTGGCAGGTGACACTGTTCTCCAGCCCTGACTCAAAGCACACTTAGGCTGCCTTTAAGTCCTATACTCACCCAAGCAAAGAGCAGATATTCTGCAGCTTGAGCCGGCCTTATATCTATATTGTATCTGCTCAGGTTGAACTGCAGTGGCTGGCCCAGCTGGCTTGATAGGGAAATTTATTTGAATAGAGCGAGCCACTTAGTTGTCCAACCACCATCACTGTACAACTGGTTCCGCTAGTCATACCAATAGCTGCTAGTTTGCGACAAAACTGGTATAAAAAACCTTTCATTAATTATGTCCCTTGACCTGTCTTAACATAGACAAGAACAAGGTTTAGTATTAAATATTTGTGTGTGTGTGTGTGTGTGTGTGTGTGTGTGTGTGTGTGTGTTTGTGTGTGTGTGTAAGAGTGCAGGCAACAGGGTTACCAGGTGGGGACCCTCTTAATAACTGATGTTTTGTTGAGTTGGGCCCACAGTACTGAGAAGGCTCAACAGAAACACCCTCTTCTTTACCTGTATTTCTAGTGTTTCTTAACCACATACCACTTTCATGCAGCGCTGCTATATAGAAGTCTCAGTACTGCAGTGCGGTACAAAAGCACAGCAGGATGCTAATAATACAGTCACGTATCTTTTCATGTTTTCTTATGGTGTGGAGTTGGCTTCCATGCATTTCACATGTCAGAGACATTCTTTCTGATAACTGAAACAGGAAACCTATAACTCAGTTTACACACTGTGGGAACTGTCAGCTGTCAAACTGGCCCAAACAGCCAGTGTGTTGGTAACAATTTGGTGGAAGTGTGGAGCATGGCACAATAAATTAGATTTTTTATCCAGAGGATATTTATGTTCACTACAGATGTTTAGATTTTGTGTTACAATATAGACTACTGAATGACTACTGAGCAAAACCTATTAATCTCTGATAATTGCTCACCTAATCCCCTGTGGAGTGTATTTAAACAACTTTTGTCCTGGTTTACACATGTTTACATGACTTCTACATTTCCCGGAAAGTAACATTTGTGGTCAAATATTCCATGAGTTAATGCTCCATTACAGACAGGCCAGTCGGGGCCTTGGAGCAGACACTGTCCTGGCTCTGAACTCTCAAAACGTGCCGAGCTCACAAGACGTTGGCTCAAACATGCAACAGCATGTCTTCACCATTAAAACTCAAGAGGAAAAAGAAGCCAGCGCTCAGGAAAATTTGCTCTGCAAAGTCAAGAAAAGGTTGTGGAATTTAACATCATTAGAAAGTACAGTCAGAAGAGTTGCAGCTCATTCTCCTGATGGCGTTGCGATCAAAACCCAAACTCTGCCCTTGATGATCAGATCCCTGCCGTCACCTCTGTCTGAACAGAGAAACAACTCATAAACCATCTGCACTCATCCCTCCTACAAGCCCCACAGCTCACACACACTGTCAGTATTTCTCAGTGAGCCATGAAGTCCTGTTAAACTGCTCTGGTGTGGAATGGCTCTGACTCACTGGCTTAGCAACACTCTACACACACACCACAACACTCTCTCAAACAGGCTAGTTTTTCTTTTTAATTTGATATTTGATATAAGGGATACAGTTCCAATTGTCTCCCTTCTGATAGACAAACTCTGACTATATGCCAGCCCCAGTGTTCTTTTTGTCTTTCTCAGTTTTCTCACTGTGTGGAACTGATTGGAATCATTCTTCTATGTTTAAGCTCAACTGAAGCTGTAACTATGTGTCACTTCATAACTATAAGTATCATACACTAATGGGGACTGGCCATCTTTGGCTGATACCTGATAGTTTGTCATTGCTATAGACTAACCAGCTCACTTGTAAACCCATGCAATAACACTGTATTGTATGTCAGGGAATTTACTTTTTAACTGCTTTTGCAAAGAAACGTGTCCAGGAGATCCTGTAAAACCTGTTACATGTTGAAGATACAGTCATCGAAAAGCCATTTTATTGTCAGTAAAAATGTCTTCAGTCCCACTCTGCCACAACAGAGTACCATAGATCAGGGCAGAAACTGGTTCGCTAGAGAGCATAACACATAAATCAACCAGCAGATTGGTTAAAGAGCCAACAGTCTAATTTGATGAGATTATTTTGGTTTGTCAATCATTCTAATCAGTTTTTATGACTGATTTATTTATTTTTATTATAATTTATTTTTATTGAAATGTATTTAACACTTTACTTGCAGATATGTGGGTCACAGGGACACCACTACACAGACCAATGAAAGAAAAGCCAACAGAAAGAGTCTCAATCAGGATTGTTCCAAAACAAGCCTCCAACAGCTTCAGTGACAAGGATGTCATAGATTCTCCCAGTGTGTGCAACTTTACTGGAGGGGTGAACAGTGTTCTTCCAAAAGATATTCCCTCCTAAATTTTCCAGAGTATAGTTGGGTTGAGATCTGGTGACTTTAAAGTCCATAGCACATGATCCACATAATCTTTATACTGCTCATATCATTCAGTGAGGCCTCATGTATATATTGTATGTATTGTTATGTGGTTTTATTTTATTTTATTTCTGGACCCTCTTCTCCGTGTTTGGGGAAAAAACTTTCAGTCTATATTTGGATTTAGAAGTGACAAAGGTGTAATTATAGAATTCCCATAAAATTAGAAATCTATTGACACAGCGGAGCTACACAGCAGTAAGGCAGTAAAGGCGAGTGCACTTTGCAGTAAAGATACAAAAACAACAACGATTAAGAATCAGATCTCTACCCAATTTAAAATGGGATGGGAAAAGTGCATCAATAGCACAGTAATGTATACAGCATTTCTAATTATTTTGTTAGACTACTGCAAGGACAATGCATTTTATGTCCAAACCTATACCCTTGGGTCCAAGTCACCCAATATCTCCCGAGTTCACCGTGGCACCTCCCATATAGCAAACATTTGAATGAGTTGTCTTTTGTTCTGATTCATTGTTCACATGTGTGTTTACCACTTTGAAGAAGCCCTACAACTCTAAATGCTTGGTGAAGCAACTACAACCACATTTGTCTCATCTTGTTCAATACAATATTCAAGTTCATCAACTGCCAATACAGCAACAAATGGTCTCTGAAAGACAGTTCATCACGAACATTAGTTTAAAAAAGTCTTCACACTAATCCACACAACACACTTTTGACACTGAAGTTAAAAATAAAACTAAAAGCCAAAAAGCAACACAAGTCACACTGCAGTACATTTTGGAACTATTTTAGTTGACTTCTTTACCAGATACAGACTGGTTGTGCGTGTGTGTGTGTCAACTATCTTTGTGAGAACCAATTTGAGTTTTAGACCATGGGAGTAAGGACATTTTTTAAAGTGAGGACATTCTTGCCGGTCCTCACTTTCAGAGACAACTTCAATGGGCTGTTAGAGGGTTAAGACTTGGTTTTAAGGTTCAGGTTAGAATTAAGTTTAGGTTAAGTTTAGGGTAAGGGTTAGGGTCAGGCATTTAGTTTTGATGGTTAAGGTTAGTGTAAGGGGCTAGGGAATGCATTATGTCAATGAATGTCCTCACAAGTATAGATGTACAAACGTGTGTGTGTGTGTGTGTGTGTGTGTGTGTATCTGTTTGTGTGTGTGTGTCATTGTCTTGGCAACTTTATTGGCATGTTTCAATTCCTTTGACTCAGTAGAAACTCATGTGAACTGTTGACAGAAACACTGCAAGTTCTAGTTAGTGACATCCTGTCAGGAGACGCACAGACTCACTTTCCCACACACAGAAACAAAATATGAAAACTTCCATAACAAATACCACCAGCAATACGCCCCCTACAGAAAGATGTCATATTGAAACAGATCTTTCCTAAATTAAGAGAGAATATAGAGAAACCCAAAGCCAAAACAGTTTAAATCGATGTTTAAACTGTGTTCTTAATGGAAACTGTGCTCTATGTTTGCTGTGTGTGTGTGTGTGTGTGAGTGTGTGGGGTGGGGGTGGGGGGGGTAAAGGCTGTGATTCATGAGATTTGAACCCTGTATAAGACTGAGGTTAGCCAGCTATCTTTGGGTTTAACGCAGGCTTTCCGGTATCACAAAGCTGGCTTACTTTAACCCATTGTAACCCACGCTGCATTGCTGCACAGCTTACCTGCTCCATAGCAGCTCAAAGGATCAGATCAAATAATTCAAACAACCTGGCTACTGACCAGTCAAATCACTGGAAAATAGAGTCATCATTCCTTACAGACCAGAAATTAAAACTTTTGTAGCAGAACCATTGGTTCACCTCAAACATGGCTCTTAACATCTGGAACAAAGTTGACCATGCTTATGATATTTACTGTTGCATATTAGATCATTGTGCTGACTTACTTTATTACCAACAGGAGTCTTGAAAGGGATTCATACAATATACAGAAATTACCCATACATGTAAAACTGACAAAACGCAATGCCTATGAAATTGCTGCCATGTTGAGTAATATTCACTGGAAGTGAAAAGCATTGCTCAATACCATCTGTTGGTTGGGTGTGTCGGTTTTCACAACTATAGCAAGTATTGCTTTTTAGCAAGAATTATATAAATTAACAACCCACCACTTCATTGTTGATTGTCTTCATAATGTTGGAGGGAAAAGTAATACAAAAGAATAATCTCAGAAAGATAATCATCTTTTCTTCCACAGAAATGTTTCCCCAACCTAACAGACACAATCTCCTTTACAACCACTACATCACTTTTTCTTTGTTAGTTTTTGAAAAATCCCTACCATATTTATAGTATAGTTCACCCTTACTTGCATTTTATTTATTTTATTTTTTTTACTTTCAACTGCTCCAGTTTTATTCCATGCTGCCTGCTAACATGCAATTCCTTGAAAAAGACTCCTGTTGCATAGAGACAGGGCTGGACACACACCACATCACAGCCAGTGAGTCTAAAAAGAGCTTTGAGACTATAACTGGCAGGCAAAAATCTGCCATTTCTCACTGGAATTCCATGTGTCATGTGAGCTGGCCGGCATCAGTTGTGAATTAACGTGCTTGTTGATGCTGAAAAAAATATCGAAGCGTTTTTTAGCCACATGGCTGCATGCACAAATGTGTTATGGACGGGAAACCGGTCTACAAAGCTATGGCGGAGTCAGCCTTGCTGCCAATTTGTCCTAATGACCAACTGTGGTACTGCAACAAAGTAATCCTGGCATGCTGATAGACCATAATACTTTATCAAAGACACCTCAAACATAACATAAGGCCAATTATGGAGCCTTCCACATTCAAATGAATGGGGAGCAAGTTTCAGTGTGACTGCAACTTTAAGTCCGCATTGTGAGTGCAAGGTCACAAATGAGCAAATGCAAGAAATGCAAAAGACAGATGTCAGAGGAACAGGAGGAATTGATCCTGTTATTGCCTTGACGGAGATTACTGTGTTCAAACTGAAACCATTTCAAGCAACTAAGCACTAAAACAATGACAGGATGACAGGTCATGTGCTCTGAGTAATACAGAACCATACTGTGCACCAGACCCACTGATGAAAGACAGTTTCCGTTTATATCACCGCCGAAAAGATGTGCCCACATATGAATTAGTTACTTCTGAAATTTCACATGCATCACAGTTTACATTCGCTCTTGACTAGTACGCACAAAGTTATCTGAAACATTAGTCCGGTAGGATTTCTTTGCTCATCAGCTGACACGAACACTTGGCAAAAAGTCGCTTCTAACCTCTTAACTAGGTTTGGAGTCATAACTGGTCAATATTCCAACCCCACAGCAGTGATCACTTTAAGGATTCATTTTTTCCACAGCTTCAGCTGTTCCCACTACCGCATTTCACAACAGCGTTACACCACGGGAGGCGACACCAACACCCATTCCAAAGAGGACTTTATTTTAAAAACACCAGCGTCTTGTGGGTGTCTTAAGTTCCCCGTGTAGCCTACGTGTGCTGGTACTTAGGACTGAAAGCATGAGTATCACTTGCAGTCACGTTGTCGACTCGTATCACTACAGTAACCAGACACCAAAGAAATGCTGGAAAATTGTTGAAGTCTATGCGAAGTTTGTCCAGTTTCCCCTCCAGCTGCTCCAGCAGTCACCACCCAGCGCTTCATGCGTTTCAGCGCTCAGATCAGCGTGGATGGAAGTTCAAAGTCGATAAATGTGAAACTTTGTTGAGACACAGGGTCATTATTTTATAAAAAAGGAGCAAGATAGTTACCTGTTAACAGCACGGCGGGTAAGAGAAAGCAGTAGAACAGCCAGACAACCACCTGAAGATCCATGTCAGTGCCGATCAATCCTCACTCCCCGATAATCAACGAGTTATCAGTAACTACCATAGATCAGGGCAGAAACACTGCTCCGCCAATCTCAAGGGTTCCATCGGGGCTGATTGATTAAATGTGACAGAGGAATGAATAGACCATTAGTCCGATATTCGCTCATGATCTCCCATCAAAAAGACAACAAAAGTGTGGAAAGTCTTTAAGTTCAAACTAAAGTTCCCAGTTAGTTCCAGTCGCCTGTGTGTTTACAGCACGCTGCTGAGATCTGCTCGTTTCAGTGACGCGATCAGGGAGGAAGAAAGGGTTTGTTGCATGTGTTCCTTCGGAGGGGCCCAGTCTGAAGTAACAGTGTTGTAGGTGGAAAATGTGATTCACAGGCAAGTCAGTCAGAAGGGCGTTCATAGAGGAGCTATTCTCCACTGAGCGCCGCCGCTGCCGCTGGTCACCTCCCTGCTGCCACACTCAGCACTGAGGCTCGTCACTGCACTGCTTTAGCACTTGTGTTTAACCACACAGGTTTAGTTGGCTATAACGTGTGGGCTAGGCTCAGCAAGGGAATGCATTGGGAAATAATTACATGAATTATTGGTTATCATTGGGACTGTGTTGGCATGGGTTTCAAAGTGATTTCTGACATGGGCACTCCAATCAATGCAGGCCTACAAATAGATCTTCATTGAAGCCACAATACTGTAAATCTGCTCTAACTAACCCCAAAGTAACGGGATTCTATGGGTCATGGTGCCCCCTAGCGTACAAGTAAACCGTACAAATATGGAGCCAGTGAATGAAACACTGTAGCTGTGGTTGTGTGAGTGTGAAGAGTAGCACAAGGCAAGTGGTTTCTTTCAGGGTTGTGAGCCCTTAAAATGAAGAAATTGTTATTTGTCACGGGTTAAGGCGGTAGTATGGATTGTGAGCAGATCACACAAAGACAGATTTCCCCCTCTTGGATGGAGATGAAAGTGTACATACTTTCAGACAAGACAATCAGAGATGCATCTTTTTCATTCTTATCCCCTTAATCATCTGAATCTCTGAAACTTTTAATGTAGCCCAAGATCACCCTGATTTTTAGCATCAAAACTATTCTAATCTCCATCTTATTTTGAAAAACCCCAAAACAACATTTGATATGCATTCTGGGCAGGGTTGGATCACCAAATCCCTATACCAATTTTGTAGGATCAGGATCATAGCTCCTGGTTTTGAAATACCCAGTTTTGACATCCCCTCTTAATAGTAGGCTACTGATCTAGATTAAAGGTTTTGAAATACTGGGCCCTGGTGAGTCCTTAAGGGGTCCTGAGTGCCAGGATGGGAACCACTACCCTATTCAAACCCATCAGGCTTAAATAAAAACAGTGACACTGCAGTGGAAAATTACTCAGTTAAGTCAAAGAAAGATACATTTACATTTAACAAAGATGGAGAAGAATCACTTGTTTTAAAGCTTAAATGCCCCCTAAACATTCATATTAATGATCCGTGTGTATGGAGGGGGCTCGCAGCTAGAAGTGGTAAGGACACTGACTTTAATCCTGTTACTTTCTCTTACTCCCATTTGTATTTAAGGTTGCTCAAAAGTAAGAGCAAACTGAAGCACAACAGTGTGATTTAAAGATCACCCTGATTTGAGTTTATGTAAGAGATGATTAACACAGAGTGCTCAAAAGTAAAAGTACTTATAACAATGGGGATATTGCTGTGTTAATGATTGTAGTGGGTGATCCCCGTTAATCTGGCTACCAGATCACACTACTGAATGGTATGGTTTGGAAGTTAAACTATATAAAAAAGTATTATAATCTACTTTGATCTTTTATTCTTTAATCATTTCTTTCAAAAGCTCTGCAGATCTGCAGACAGCATTCCAGACACATGTAACCAAGGACACAACAGTAAAAAAAGTCACACGGGTGTGAGGAAATTAATATAATAAAGGGCAAATAATAAAAAGACAGTAGCTTTTTGACAGCTTGTTGCCAATGAAGATACCTGCAGCAGCATTGATCATGATATGTTACGATTGCCAACAATGATTAATCATGTCCTTAAGTGCTTTAAGAAATTAAGCTTCAGCAACCAGGTCAAATTAATTTCTTTAACAGAATAGATATATTTGTTCTCAACTTTAAAATAAAATAGGCCTAACTTTGAATGACATGTTATTTGAGAAAAATATATGTGTAAGTTTGAATATATTTATTATTTTGGTTTTGTTACGCTAGGATAATGTGAGAAGGATAAGTCAGTGTCGCGTGTTTTAGAAAAAATGATAAAACAGTCACTCAATCAGAGAAATAATCAAAACATCAGGACAGATGTTAACTAGTATGTTCTGTAATACAGCACAATGTCGACGCAACAAAGACTCGTGACTTTAAAAACCGCTCCATGCTTCAAACTGTCTCATCCTTCTTTAATTATCCTAGGACGTGGCCCGGGGCGTGGCTTTGTTCAGTTCGCGCGAAAGTTCTTTTCTTCTTCCTGTGTAGTGCGAACATTTCCGGACATGTATTGTTGACGGACACTATATATTTACATCTGTGCCGGACTCGGTTTATAGTGGATTTGTGGACTTTTCCCCTCTGCGGCTCTTGTGTTGCCCTCAAGCAGCAGCGACATGTCTCAGGCTCGGGTTACTGATTTCTTTTCCCAGAGAAAGAAAGGCATCGCCGGTCCGGTGAAACCAACCAAGCAACTCAGCAGCGCCGTGGTCGGCCGCGGCTCAACTGGGCTCAGCGCATGGTCAAGACCCACTAAAGACGAGGACGCCTTCCTTTGTTCCTCCTCCGTCCATGAAGAGTTTGTCCGAGTTATCGACGAGGCGGCAGGGCTAAATGATGGAGAGTCTGCTATCTGCAGCACCGCGAGAGTTTCCCCCTCCAGTCCCCGTACACCGAAGCGGAGCTCGGCGGACGCAGAGTTTGACCTCGGGGCAGCCGTGTTTTCAGCCACCGCCGACCACAGCACGGCCAAGAAGAGACGGCAGGCGGAGGCCGTTAGAGACACCAAAGCTAACGTCCCGGAGAAAGCAACGAGGAGGAAAGCCAGGAAAAAACTGGTTCTCCCCCGAGACACAGAGGTGAGTTCATGCTGTTCTGGCCCTGTTCGTGTTGAAGCCAGCTTCTGACAAATTCCTCCATCTTTGAGAGAAATATCTGTTCGCCCCGGCTTGTGCCTCACTCCCATTAGCTAAATGTTTAAGCCTCGTCTTAACTCTTTGGTTGCCTGCCTGCAAACAATGTAATTTCACACACACACACACACACACACACACACACACACACATATACATATATATATATATATTCACAATATCCCATTGTACGCCTGTATCACTCATGACAGTGAAGACTGAGCTAACTGTATTGTGCTGCTGTGCACGCCCAGGCTGCAGCCCAGCAGCCTCTGCCCAGTGAGCTGACCCAGCAGCCTCCAGCTCTGGCTGCCCCTGTGTCTGGACAGAACACTGAGGACCATGTTACCCTCCAAACCAGCAGCTCTCCGCAGAGGAGTCAGGTCATCAGCAAGAACGCTGGAGGACGGGCCAGGCAGGTAAAGCAATGTTTTTGGACTGGCTTCACTGATGTGTCGTTGTCACCTTTAGATGCTTCAACATTTTGTGGTGACACTGTATATGAAGCTGAAAGCCTGAAGAATTTTGAGCAAATTGGAGCTTTATGGTACTAGAGGAATAGATCCACCAGGCTTTAAAAACACACTACACTTGTTAGTAGGATACACTGTTGGTTTGGCTCTGTCCATGGGACAAAAAACAAATAGAATATTGCCACGCTTCCTGAAAAGTCCTGACTTCATCAGCATTGTAATCCCCCTGTTTTTTTTCAGGCTCTATGTAAAGAGGACATTGCGACCCTCAAGTCTCGCCTTCAGAGGATCAGGAAACACACAGAGGAAATAGCCAGCTCTGCTTCCATTCCCACATCTTCCTCTTTTGCCCCTCCAGCTGGTTCAGCACCTAACAGTACTACCCCCCCTGTCCCCAAAACTGTCTCGCCACTCACCTCTGATGCTAAGGCCCTCAAGTTCACAGTTGCACAAGCTAAAGAACTTGCAGCTAAAGCTCAGATGAGGAAAGAGGAAAGAGAGGCAGAGAAGAGCAAACAGAGTGAGACACAAACCCAGGACAGGTGAGCATGTACACACACACACACACACACACACATACAGTACCAGTCTGTGCAGCTGGCCCACTACATTTTCAGTAACAGTAGGTCCTGCTAATTCCAAATCAGAAACCAAAGTGTTTTTTCCCCTCAATTGTCCCATCAGTTCTGAGCAGCCGGCATATCAGCGGTACCACACACTTGCCCAGACGCCCTCCCCCAGCCTCTCCCTGCCATACCAGTACAAGGTTCTGGCTGAGATGTTTAGGAGTATGGACACGGTGGTCGCCATGCTGCACAACCGCTGTGAGACAGCTACCTTCACCAAGATTAAACAGGGGGTCCAGGACATGATGCACAAGTAGGTGGAAACTTGAGAGATAGTCTGAATCTGCTTTTCAGATTAAACAATGATGAGTGTTTTTCAGATAGAAAGAAATAAGCATTCAGTGGTGTATTGCTTCCTGGTTCAGTTCTACAGTGTCTTTTAGAAAATTGCTGATTTCACTGACATTCTTGTGTCCCATTATTGTCAAAGGAAAATTTAGAAAGTGTGGCTATGAATAAAAACTCAATGTTATGGTATTTTGACTCTTAAATGAATGAATGAATGAGAAAAAATTCTGCTGACCTTGTTGGGACTTAAGTCTTTCCTTTCATACTCTTGGGTGGAACCTAAAACACATACTGTTCCTCATCTATGTGCATTAAACACATCTGTTGACATATGTCAGTGTAAAATTCCCCATACCTTTTTGTACTTCATTTCCACATAGAACAGCCATCTACACTTTTAGGCTGTCAAGCTGCAGAAGCTAATGTTTGCCTCTCTTCTTTGTCCACCTTGCAGGCGGTTTGAGGAGAGCCACGTGGGTCAGATAAAGACAGTGTTTCCAGAGGCCTACACATTTAGACAGGAGAAGAACATCCCAACCTTCAACAGCAGCATCAAGAAAGGAAGCTACCAGCTCACTGTGGAGCCCATCATTCTCTGTGGTTAGAACACCCCCTTCTCAGTCTTTGACTACACCATTTCTTCTGCTCAAAATATATGATATGTTATATATTAATATCTATTACAGCTTTGATCAGTTCACCTTTAATTAACAAAGTGTCTCTAAAGAGGATAAATGTAAACTGTGGGTGTAACTGCTGGTCCATTTATGGTGGACATGATAAGGTGTCCTCTACTTTTTTATATATAAATTTAGTGTGTGTGTGTGTGTGTGTGTGTGTGTGTGTGTGTGGTTGACCTCCTCAGACCAGAATGAAGCCCGTCCTATCCTCTCAGCCTCTCGTCTCCTGAAGAGAAGACACACCTTCCACCTGAACCTGGTCTCCATTGTTAAACAGCACCACAAGGTCTGCAGCTGCTCCAGTAATGCTTCCATTTGGTTTTTATATAGTAAGAGTCACAACTAGGCTAGGGCAGCAAATGGGGAGCAATTTTGAACATGGCACTGTCCCAGATTTTAAAGCAAACAAATGTGCCGTATGAGCTGAGAATGTTGTCTCCAATGAGATAGGGAAAACATTTTGGTGTCTGGTTTTTAAAAAAAAAAAAAAAAAAAAAAAAAAAAAGTTCTTTTCTGCTACCTCATTTTCAAACCACTTCTCTGTCTGCAGGTCTTCCTGTCCTCGTTGGTTCCTCTGGTGTCTGTTCCGGAAGACAAACTGACCCGCTGGCACCCTCGCTTTAATGTGGACACTGTGCCAGCTGTCCAAACTAGCCCTCTGCCTCAGCCTCCTCACACTGAGAAACTGGCCACAGCTCAGGAGGTGCTGGACAAGGCTCGCTCGCTCATCACACCTAAGGTACTGTGCCAGTTTTTAAGTGGTCACTTGGCAGCTGTTGTGAAATTATCAAATTTCTCTTAATATATCAACGTCAGTTTGTTATTTTAGATGAATAATCAACAGGTAATAAAGTTGTAAAGTCATGCTTCATTTTATAATACCTACTGTGTCTTTCATAAACTGTCCTGCATTCAGATGGAGAAGGCTTTGGTTTCTCTGGCTCTGAAGACAGAAGATAAAGCTGCAGAGGATAAGGAGCCAACATGTCCAAAGAACTCAACGGCCCCTCAAATATCAGCTGCCCCTGTCGCTCAGGTTCCAACTGTTCTGAAAGGAGTGTCACAGTCCCTTCTGGACAGGGTAAGTACACTGGGAGGAGAGAGGGGTTCTAGGCAGTATGAACTGTGCTTTATGGGTATATTAGAATGGCTGACTTAGCTTTTGCCCCATCAGAAAACCATGTTGTGATTTATTGTGATGTTTGTTTTTTTTTTGATGATTTTGTCTGTGTTTCAGATTCGGGCAAAGGAGGCCCAGAAGCTCCAGGCAGCCATGACTCGAAATCCTGTCCAGGAGGAACGCCTGATGATGATGTCGCGGCTCCCAGAGCTGGCCAGGATTCTCCGGAACGTTTTTGTTGCAGAAAAGAAGCCGGCTTTAATAATGGAGGTGGCCTGTAACAGGATGGTGGCCAGCTACAGATCTGCTCTCAGCACAGGTTAGTTCAAACAGGAGATAATAGCAGAGCTGGATGGGAGTTTTGTAGCTTGTGGGAGTAGCTGAGAACCGACAGCCATGTTTTCTGTATTATTTTGAACAGCTAGAAACCTAAATAAGCAGGTAGAAAAGGCTGTGTACTGTAACATTCACCATTATTTTGTTGTAGGAAACCGGCTGTCTTCTAACATTGTTTAGAAAAGAACTGTTGTGTGATTGGCTGTCCCTCATCTAACGAACAGGTGAAATGGAAAAACATATCCGTCTGCTGGCAGAAGTGGCTGCTGATTGGCTGACTATTCATCCAGTCAGGAAGGACTTCTACCTGAAGTTGAACAAGAACATGGAGCTGAACGTAGTTCTGGACAAAATGAGCAGCAGACTCCGAGAGGAGGAGAGACTGTGAGAGACTTAAGTGACAGAGTGATGTGGTGTCCTTTCACAGGGAGCTGTTCATCCTTCTCAGGTCCTGGCTGCATAACTGCCAGCAAACTTGCTAGTGAATATCACTGGTTTGTTGGCAGCAGGCACATGTGTCTGACATTTTAGACAATGTTTTTTGTGCCCTGCGCTCTTGGCTGTTGGTGTGAAAATAGTCACAGATTGATCTAGGCACAGCTCCAGGACACAGGTATGTCCCAAAATCCTGGGGCCACATGGAAGCAGACCTAGTCCTGGTATTCATACCATCCTCCTGTGTTGTAAACAGGTTGTTTATCCACACTTATGTTATAGTGATTTTTTTTTTTTTTTATTTTTATTTTTCTCCGAGAGTGTTATAATGCTGTGTAAACGTCTGCTTCTAGTCTTTTTAGGGATCAGTTTCCTACAATGCAAAACGGATGAATGTTTACAATTTTTAAGGTCACTGTTTGATAATGTTTAAGAAATACACACCTTTATCAGAGCCCCACTGCCTCCAATCTTTTTCTGTGAAGATAGATTGATTATCTGGACACGATGGTAAGCTAAATCTGTAAAATTATACGTTCTGAAGCAATCCTATTCTCAGGATTGAAAGTGCATATGGGTTGGGTGTTCTGTCCAGGGTTTCCAACTGCAGTACAGGAATGTGTCTGTAGCATTGGGATTCAGTCAATTAATCAATCATATGGTGAAGGATGGCTCATCTGACCAGATCACTTTTTTCACATCCCTGTATACCAGTGCCTATGGTTTATGCACCACTGAACTCTTAAATGTGCATCATCTTTGTAATGAAGTGATTTGATATCATGACAAAACCCGAAATCCCGTTCAGAACACTCTCCTTAATTTAAAAACTTTTTATAAACAATTTAACAGAAATGTATGAGTTAGCCTTCCCATCAAATATAATAATAAAGTAGAAAGCAAAACAGCCCGAAAAATAATCATTTCAAATTAGAAGAACTGTCTGAAATGTCAAGCTGTAACAACAAATACAATGTGATTATGTGCTCTCATTTTGGTTGGAAATCCTCTTATGACTGAAAAAGTGTTTGAGCCGTAATAAACCTTAATAAATATCCCCCAGATTCAACACAAGACCAACAATCAATCCATATTTCCCTCAGTATTGTGAGGATGTGGGCTGGGCGAAGTGGACAACCTCACTTTGAGAACTGACCAGTCATTGTGCTGCCAGCCAGAGCATCACCAGGCAGAAAAAATCTCTTCTTTCTGTAGCCTGCTCATAGATATGGTGAGGCCTTTTCCAACTGAATACATGCACCAATGCTACCTTGTGGTGATGAGGAAGCCGCTGCTTCCGTGGACAAAAGGCAAGATGGGAATTTGGATGTCAATAAGCCAAATGACTACTGTCAGCAAGTATCTGGAGGCACTGAAAATTGAAATTCCTGACTGTTTTGCCAGAAAGCCAATAGAGCTGTAGTATCTTTCTACACTGGGAAGATTGAAGATTGTGAAAGGTGTGCTTCAGGAAGATCCTTTTGAGCATTTCATGGCCTTCAGCACAGCTACGCCCATTTTGGTATCACCACATCTGGCTGTGACACACAGTTAATAGTTACATGATCTCCTGAGGTACTTTGCTGAACAAGGAGGGATTTTGTATGGCGAAAGATTTCTGTCTACAATGTACACTCCTCTTGCAGCGGATGTCAACAACTTTGGGTCCTTTGACAACTTCAGTGCCTTCCCATTTGAAACAAG
This sequence comes from Lateolabrax maculatus, assembly GCA_031216445.1. Taxonomy (NCBI): domain Eukaryota; kingdom Metazoa; phylum Chordata; class Actinopteri; order Acropomatiformes; family Lateolabracidae; genus Lateolabrax; species Lateolabrax maculatus. The sequence continues at coordinate 27,854,772 of CM062209.1, forward strand.
CTGCAAGCAGCAAATCAATAGACTGGTGCAATCAGGGAAAAATCCACTAATGCAAATTGCCAACTGCCTGGAGGAAACACAAAAGCAAAAAAAATTAGATGCAGAGGTCAGCATGCTCAGTGGTGAGGAATGCTGTGAGGTTGTGTTTGTGAGTGGTGAAAATGAGAGGACTGTCCTGTGTAGAGTTTACACCGACCTGCCGCCATATACAATGACACCCTGTGACTCCTGTGTTTATGGGACCTTCCGTGCCAACATGAGAACTTTTAGAATGCAGATTGTTGATGAGAGCCACCTTGAGGGGAATGTGTTAATGGTTGAGGAAGCACATGGATCTAGTGTTGTAGTTACCAATCTTCACACCTAGTGAATTTTGACAGCTGGACAAAATATCCTGTATGACCTGCTCTATTACTTGCTTAGACATTTCATGTTAACTAAATTTTTAACCAACAGACGATGATAACCAGCCCAGAAAACACAAAAAGAAGAGAAAACATCAGTGAAAGTACTCAAAAGAACATGCTAAACACCTTGCCAGATAAGATGAGAACTCCAAGTGAAAAGCTCAAACTGAACTGTATAAAATAATTTTTAAGTACCTTGTTGGCACACTCCTCAACTTGGTTACAGGGAAGATGGGAAGTCACCATATTGTCTTATGTTTGCTTCATGTTAGAAAGAGCTCACAGCTGTTGGTGTGTGTTTATTCATTGACAGTTGTAGTGCAGGGTTTGGGTGGAAATTTGGGATTCTGGGGGCGCTGGACCACAGTGAGAAATGTGCAATTATAACACAATAAAATGTCAGGGGAAACTGTTGAAAGGCAGAATGTGACAATGGACTGCACATTTTACATTTAAGTTGACACACAAATTAAGTTTCCTTCCACTCTTCTAAAGGAAAGCTACACAACAATCGAATCAAACATATGGCAACAACACAATAAACTGATCTTTCATCTTTTGAACTGGAGCACAATATTGATCCAATAAAAAACTGTTAACACACAACTCAGAGATATTTCAGTGTCCAAGCCCATGAGATGTTGAAATGGTTGTTTTTTTAAATTATGTATTATTTTGTTTGCATTGTTGATAACATTTAATCATGCATCACTATTGGTTCTGTAGATGATAGAGGCAAAAAAAAAAAAGGCAAAAGAAACTACGGCCACAAACACCTGAATGTAAGTAATCTTATGTGACTACTAAGCAAACAGATTTCCCTGCAAAAAATGTGGCCCTTTCAACAATCAATCATAGTACAGTTAATAAAAAAGACTTCTCAATTCGTTAGTTTGAAAAGTAATGCATCCAGTGGTGACAGATGATAGTCATGTAGATTTTTTGTCTGGCTTTGCAGTTGATTTGCATGATGAAATATTGGAAGGTAACTAAGATGTCCTATGAAAACAAACCAAAAAAAGTTTTTTATATGCATCGAATGTCTAATGTTTCCTGTTGACTATGTATGACATAGATGAAATTGGAGTAAGGAGTATTTACTTTTTAATTTATATTTACTATGATTCCTTCTGTAAATATATTTGTAATCACGACAGGCAGCAGTGTTGATGAAATCCGGCAGATTAGAGAAGGTACATTTAAAGGCAGTAGCATGCTCTGCTTATGAGGACACTTTATACAGCAATTTATTGCAGAATAATCCACCCTGCACCCCCATAGGGACCCTGTATACACACTTAACAGAGTTTGTTTCAATGTAATTATTAATGCGAGATTGATTAGTTGTTTGTAGACATTCATTTTTACACCGCCACATTGTAATTACACCTTTACTTCACACAGAGGTTGTTCAGTTGTTCAGCCTTTGAGCAGTGGATGCTGGTTAAATTGATTCAGTAGCTTAGCCTGTAAACTGGAGTGAGCCTGGGTGATGGTGTGAGGTGGATATTCTGAGCAATTGGGATTGACTGACATTGAGGGAAATATAAAGAGTACGGTCTAAACCTACTCTTTATAAGACTTGATAGCATTGACAAAGGTTATGGTACCATAAAATAGTTTTCACTTAGTCTAATTAAGTTTTCAGAGGCTCCACTACACCATTCCTTGTCAAATCACACGCTATCATCTCTGTTGTGAAATTCTTCTTGTGGTCATCTGAAGCCTTCGTTGCTCTGATTGGTTGTCTCCGCCCACCAATAACGCCCCTTGAAAATCAAAAATGAACTGAGAGGTTCCAGACTAATACACATTTGCGAATTGGTCTGACGATTAGCTAGACCTTTTGAGTTGGCTGCACCTTATACTTCATTCTGCTTAACTTAGACCTGTTGTCCTCATTAGTAGACACTTATTCTGCCATCAAACGCATCTATCAGTGTAAAAAAAAAAGATGGTGGCAATCTCCGTGAAAACATTCTAATGCAGAGACCGAGATAAGAGTGGAAACGATACAAAACCTCATCAAATTGTACGGTTAAAACTTGTTTATTTGTGTTTAATAATGTTAGTAGTATGATATTGCATACAAATTTGATATATTTTAGCAACAGTAACAAGTTCGGACGTTGCTAATTAGCAAGTACTCGTTTAAGGATATTTGGACTTTATAATGGTTCATGCAAACTGAAAGTGTAAAAGTAAGGAAACATATATTTGGGAAGATTTGAGAATAAAGCAACAGTTTACAACAGTATGAATAGTTTTCCACATGGTATAAATCAGTCTGCATTGATTAGATTTTTTTTTATTCTTCTTGTGATACATTTTAAGGGTATATTTACTTATCAAGAGCAGAGAGATTGGTGAATGCACTGGTAGAAGACAACTCTGAATTGGAGGATTTTTCTCTCTGTGATGCTATTGATCCTTATGTGGAACAACTGAGTGGTGAAGATTATAAGCCACCTGATTCATTAGGATCTGATCAGCAGAGCAGTGAAGATAGTTACAGTGAGCCACAACTCTGTCCACATGCATCTAAACATGCTGACAGTGACTATGAGCAGAGCCTAACGTTAGGGCTGGCTCAGGTGAGTCCTGAACCATCCCTTAGTTATGTTGTTATAGGCTTAGACTGCCAGGGGATTTCCCATGATGCACTGAGCTTCTCTCTCCTCCTCCCCCTCTCCATCTGTACACATTCCTATCCCACTAATACATGTTACTAAACCCACTTCTTCCCGGTAGTTCTTGTGCTTTTTGTTTTTTTGCCTTCTCTCTTTCTGCAGGTATTTCTTCCTCTGGAGCTGTAGATTCTGGATCTGTGATTGCCGGCCGTCTACTGCCCCCATGTTCCTGCTCCACACTCACTGCTGCAGTTGTTATTATTATTAGTCTGATTTGTTGTCTCTCCTCCTGTTCTGTCTCCCCTCTCCCCCTCTCTCCTCCCCTTTCAACCCAACTCGGTCGATGTAGATGGCCGCCCACCCAGAGCCTGGTTCTGCTCGAGGTTTCTACCTGTTAAAAGGGAGTTTTTCCTCACCACTGTCGCCAAGTGCTGCTCATGGTGGGAACTGTTGGGTCTCTGTAAATAACATTTTAAAGAGTATGGTCTAGACCTACTTTATGTGAAAGTGTCTTGAGATAACTTTTGTTATGATTTGGCGCTATTCAAATAAAATTGACTTGACTTAATGCTTTAAATGTGGAAAAAGTCAGATTTTAAAAAGCATAAAAGCATTTTAAGGAGTCTCCTTCTCTCCTGTAGGTCAGGACTTTGGAGATCCTCAAAACAGAGAATGAGGTGTCCATAATGACCAGGTCTTCTTCAGCTGACAGACTGCGTGGAGTGGTACATTTGTTTTGTTTTTGGAATCATTTGAAAAACTTCAAAAACTGTTGTGTAACTTGTTTTGCCAAAAATGTGTTAAATGTCATTAAATGCACATTTCCAGTGGCCTCTTTTTGTGTGTGATGATTATGGGAAATTATTATAAAAGCACTGTATGGGTAATATTTAACCCAGCAATAGAGTTCATTTCACCCACTAGGTTGGGTCAAATGACCAACCCAGCATTCTGGGTTAATTGATAAAACCCAGCACTTGGGTCAAACCAACCCAGCGCTTGTTCTATCCCATAGTTACCCAGCGATGGGGGTAAGGTTGGGTTATTTTTTTTAACCCTGCAGTTTTTTGAGTGTATAAAGTAAAATCCTGAAAAAAGCTCTCGATGAACATATTTTTAAATATTTTAACCAGTTTAATATTTTATATGGCTTTCACTCAGGTTTTAGACAGTCTTAACCAACTAAGACTTGGATGATTTATTTAACCAACTTCATTAAAAAGGAGATCGACAGCTGCAAGTTTTGTCGAATGGCAGTGCTCGACATGCAAAACCCATTTTACATCGTGAATCATCAGATATTGCTCTATCAATTAAAGGCAATAGATTTTAATAGAAAAGCCTTGAAATGGATGCAGTCATATATTTCTGTCAAAATGGTTGATGTGGGAGGTTTGCGCTCAGAGCCCAAAATTCTTACCTGTGGTGTCTCTCAAATAAGCATAATTGCCTTTTATTGTTTTTATTGTACATAAATGATATGGAGGCAGCTCGTTCATGTCCTTTATTTTTCTATGAGGAGGAGTCAGCTTTGTTGGTATCTGCAGAGTGCTAAGAAACATTCATATATATCATTTGGTAAAAACATTATCCTTGCATTTAGGCAAATCTGAATGTATTGTTTTTATAACAAGGCATGAACTAAGGGACTAACCAGTTTTTTTAATTGAATGTAATAGAACAAAGACAAAGGATAAGTGTTCTGTTACTTATGTTGGATGTGAACTGGAACAGTGTATGAACAGTGAGGCAGTGTCTGTCATTGGGACTAGTACTAACATATCTAACTATACACCTTATGTCTGTCTCATGAGTTAATGTATAAATAAAACAAATAACTAGTCAACCATTAGGGGATTTCCAAAGAGTGCTAAACCTCTAACAATCCATACTAATGTAACTGCTGCCGTTACAGATGGCAACGTTTTTACATTTATTTAATTCAATGATTTGGCCAAAGTGGTTGAGGAAGGAAAGTGTTATTTAATCAGATATTTTGGGAAAAGTAAAAACACACCTGCAATTGTGTTGAAGAGAAATCTTCAAGATTGTTATTAAGACCATTTTAATCCTCCATAAGAAGAAAATAACAATTTACATGAAATAAAGCTTGTAAATAACAACTACGCTACAGACAACTGTTTTATTAAATATTTATGTATTTTGTTTATTAGTCAGCATAACATGCAACAGCTAGTTGGGTGATAGCTGTAGCATCACATGGATAGCATAGCATGGCTTAGGCCCTCAAGTCCCAGAAACATATTCCTATTCTTTAAAGTTAAAAACTGATATACTCCTGTAAAGAGGTGTAAGTTATTTAATACACACTCGAAGAGCAGAAACCGTTGTTTTTGAGGATATAAAATCCAATACAACAAAAACTGTGCAAAAAGGTAGAATACAGTCATTCATAGTACAACACATAGCTAATAACCTATCACTCCATCCATCCATCCTCTATACCTGCTCCTTCCTGGTACACATGGCACACATGGATGCAGGAACTGGTCCCAGTATGCATAGGGTTAAAGGAACAGAACATTCTAGACATTTTAAGACTCCTCGAAACCAAGCTATCTCCCTGTCCAAAGTCCAAAGCATGCCTGGTAAGACTCCAGCCTTTGCAACAAGATGTATGTAAGAATGACAAAACATTTTATATTTTAGCACTGACTAAAATTGCAAAACCATAAATGATTGAAATTACCAAATAAGTGTGCGTAAACTGAAGTTTCTTGTTTGATGGTGGTGACACTTGGAAAGCACCTGACTGGAAACAATCCAAACAGTTTTTGCAACCAGTGTGGCGGCTGCAGTGGTCCTCAGTACTGAACCAGGGAGAACAGACTGTGTGGTTTCAGTTTGTCAATGCCGTTCAGCTCTTTGAGCTCGATGACCACCATGCAGCCCATAACCTCGGCCTGCTGCCTCTTCATCAACTCACAGGCTGCATACAATGTCCCTGTAACACACACGTACGCACGCGCACACACACACACACGTGCGCACACACACACACACACACACAAACACACACACACACACAAACACACACACACACACGTGAATGTCACTTTAAAATACAAGATGCTTCCTACTGTGGCACTAGGAAAAACTTTTTCAATGACTTGACATTGCTAAATCAAAATGCTTCCGTGACCCTAAATTGGTCTGGTCAGGATGAGATCAGTCTCTCACTGAATGTGTGAAACAAACAGGAAAGAAAATTCTGACACCTTCATCGCAACCTTATTGTAATAAATCTTTAGACATTAACATTAGAAAAAGCAAAAAGAAGAAGACATTGTTTTTCTGACATGACAAATGGAGAAACAGATGACATGGATCAAACTAAATAGTTTTGCATGTGGGAAGATAACATTTAAGATGGGCTTGACATCAGCACCCGCTAAATGCGAGTAAAATTCGGCAGCAGCATGTAACACAGTCACTCTTACTAGCCACTTTAGCGGGTGGCATTCTAACACACACACACACAGGAGTGCACGCACACGCCAAGTCCGCGAGGCCCATGGAGCAGGCCTTTTGATATAAGAAGCTTCTCTTTTTATGTCTTTGTCTTAATCGGTTGCATGTTTCATACAGAAAGTGCTTTACAGCTAAGAGCTAAATATGCATCAGGACAATGCAGTCTTGATGTGGGTGTTTACAGTGGTCATTTACATTTAAAAGAGTTGTTAATCTAGTTCCTCAAGTAAATTGTGGAATACCATAGTCAACTTTAATCGAATAAAGTGTAATTTCCCAACAACAAAATTGTGGCTAGTGAAAATGCTTTTTGAAAACCACTAGCCACAGTGGCTGGTGGAATGTTTACTAACGTAACAAATAGTAAAGGATAAAAGACTTGTTGTCGATATAATTGGATGAATGTCATAGAAAGATAACGTTACTCTAGAACAACTCATGTTACGAATTTAACGCTCAAAACTCATGTTATGCACTGTCGCCAAGTGCTGCTCATGGTGGGAACTGTTGGGTCTCTGTAAATAATATTTTAAAGAGTATGGTCTAGACCTACTCTATGTGAAAGCGTCTTGAGATAACTTTTGTTATGATTTGGCGCAATACAAATAAAATTGACTTGAATTGACTTATGGATTTCATTTCTCAGAGGACATTGCTTGCGAAGGATTTGTATCAGGTTAAAGACAAGATAGGCTATAAGTGTGAATTGTTACTGCTGACCTTGTGTGATCTTAATCTTTCTAACCTTGCTCTTGTTGTCTGTGTTTCAAAGCCATCTCCACCTACATTTTCCCTCAAGAGCAATGGGCATTTCTTAAAAGCTAGATGTAATGTTAGTAGTAGTAAACAACCAATGCAACACTATTTGTGGTTCAAGCTACTGTTTGTGTCGGAAATGTTATGATGGCTCATATTAATACATAGGCACAGTGTTGCCAACTTGGCGACTTTCTTGCTAAATCTGGCGACTTTCCAAATCCTCTTGGCGAGTTTTTTTGTCAAAAGCGACTAGCGACAAATCTAGCAACTTTTTCTGGTGTTATTTGAGACTTTTCTGGTGTTTTGGAGACTGACGTGAAAGCACGTATCATTGTGCAGTTACTGTCCTATACGAGCAGCGGGTGCTGCCGTGAGCCCCTCCGCCATCCCGAAGCACTCACAGGCGGTCAGTCTGACAGTAGCCTGGCGCAGCATCCCAGCTGCAGTCAGAGCACAGAGGAGACCCACACTCCTCCATGTCCACGCTGCAAATCAACCACGCATGCGCAAAGCCACCGCTGATGTAAATGCCACACTAAAATAAAGCATTAAAGTCATTACATTATTTTGAGAAATGATGGCCTATTTCAATAGCAAAAAAACAAGAATCAACAGAAGAAAGCTCATTTGTAGTTCTAAACATATTTAGGGTTTTATCTCTCCCACCGTTATCCCTCTCTCCTACAGCGTCCATTACAATCATGCAAATTAGGCTATGACGTCATTTAGCGACTTCTAGCAACTTTTAGGACAGCCAATAGCTACTTTCCTTACTGAGGAGTTGGCAACACTGCATAGGCATAACACCATAACTCTAGCAGGTAAATAGTTCCTCACCTTAACCATGGACCTCAACTCAATTTTAGCATTCTGTAGAACAACAAAACAAAGACAAAGAACAATAACTGATTTTACAGGATTCCTCCTTGTTTTTTTTTTTTTTAGGGCTTTTAGAAGTCAACAAAGACAGCAAAGAAAAAACACTATTATCGCAAAAAAACTAAAAAACTGACTCAAGATATTTGTCCACACGATGAAGCAGAACTCATTTTCGAACGTAACTGAAGTTAAGGCCTTTGCGCAGCAGTGCTGTTAACACGCTAGCCATGCTACCACCCCCAAGTGTTTCTTTTTTTCAGAAAATAATTAAATGATTATTTTATGGTCAATGTTAACACATTAAATATAACAGTAATATACAACATTATTATGTTGTATATTACTGTTATATTTAACAGCTAACATACTGTGAAACTTAACATATATTGTTTACTAATGCTGCAACCTCCGGGACTTAAAAGTGAAGCCAATGAGGAAGTGCCTTAAACCTGCATTCTCTCTAACAGCCAGCAGGGGCCGTCCACTGGCTGCAAAAAGAAGTCAGATTGTATGAAAATCAATGTGTCACAATCTGTTCCTTTTTCCATTTCTATGTCACCCCAGCAATCTGTGTCACTGTTTGTCCTTCTCTCCACGTCTGCTCACAAGTTTTGTTATAAACTCTTTGTACCATACCTTTCCGGTCTCCTCTTCTCTCCACAATTGGGTCCTACCCCTACTAACCTGTTTATTCCCTGTGACATAATGAGAAAATTACCTTCTTACCTGATGTATTACCTAAGTAAACATTCTTCGAATGAGTTCATGGTCTCAATCGCTAGTTTCAAGTCTTCTTCAGTACAGCAGAATGTTAATTTTGTAAATTATGATCCCGTTTAGAGTAAAACCGACAATAAAGCAGAGTATGCCTAAGGGCGGGGCTACCGCATGTATAACAAGGCGTTATCAGGATAGAGGCAGTGCTACCCTCATGCCAGACTAACATCACTTCTGGTTCCTAAAAAAACAAAAAAAAAAAAAACAAGATGGTGACGGCCAAACGCCAAACTTGCGGCTTCAAAGCAGCCGTTCACAAAGCAACGGATGGTGTCACAGAGGCTACGTACACTTCTTTTATACAGCTGTGTTCCACGTTTATGTTAATGAAAAATGTAATTTTTTTGGGGCAAATTATAGAGTTGCACAATACCACGATACCATGAAACCGTGGTATTTTTGCTTACGGTTATCATACTGTAAAAAGCTCATACCAGCCCATACCTAGCACACACATACACGCCCACTTGTTACTGTATCAACACTTGCTGTATCAATTCCATTTGACAGCATGATTGATTATCTGCAATAGGTGGGTTTTCCAAAATATCCGCCCTGTGTGAAGCAATGAGGAGAGTGTAACCTTCCTCAAATTAATACATGAAATGAACAGAAATGTCAAATTTCTACAGCCTTTTCTACATTGTTTTTCACCGTATGACGTTCGACTGACTCTCTTTTAATGACATCATCTTTTTGTGCCTTCTCCTTCTGCAATGGTTTAATGGTTTTCTGACTGGAGAATTGGTGCCACCTACTTCTTATATTGATGCAATGAACCAACCCTTTATAATCACATAACGGTAGTGGATGGAACAACCATTCATTCGCATTTTCTTTTGTAAATGTTATTGGTTAAAATTCAGTTAAAATTTGCGATACATTTGGATGGAAACTAGGCTACAGTGGCATCATTTACCAAATATTTAGAAACCTGTAAAACAAGATGGAGTGGATAAAATAGACAAACATCAGCAGGCAACAAGAATCTAAGGTATTAGACAGGGTATGGACCGGTGATTCTGTCTGAGTCAGAGGAGCACGTGTAATTTCACGTTTTGCACACCAAATTCCAACTTCAACATGAATTTATCATGCATTTAAAGTTTGCTACGTAAATATATCAAACATTTTATAACAACATTCTTCACATTAAATGATGTCTCGATGATCAAAATAGTATTCCTTATTCATGTATCCCAAAGATTTCAAAAGTGGCAGATCTAAAACTAAAATAAAAAGTTGGCAGTGAAAAAAGTTAATTTCAGACGCTGGGTGCGCTGCTAAAAAGCATCCCCAGTGGAGCTGCAGCAGTAGAGAAATGGTTCAGAAAAAGGAGAGAAGAAGAAAAAAAAAAAGGACCAAAATATGGTGCTGTGTGGGGTGGATAGACTTCATCCTATGGCGCCCAATGGCTCCGTTGATGACATTGATGCGGTCTTGTTAGCTGACAGCCAATGTAAATCCGCAATGTCAGAAAGATTCTATCATTTTGAAATAAAAGCAGTAGGATAAAGTGTTAAGTCAAGTCAAGTCAAGTCAATTTTATTTGTATAGCGCCAAATCATAACAAAAGTTATCTCAAGACGCTTTCACATAGAGTAGGTCTAGACCATACTCTTTAAAATATTATTTACAGAGACCCAACAGTTCCCACCATGAGCAAGCACTTGGCGACAGTGGCGAGGAAAAACTGACTGAATCCAGTGAACATGATGGATACAAAGTGGATCTAACTCAGGGATTTCTCACCTCCAGTAGCTATAAGATCATCAATGAGCAGAACCCTCTGTCCTGGAGCCACTGCATCCTCCTGGATCTCTGCCTCTGCCTAGGTGGAACGGAGGTAAGACTCTTGGAAAATACTGTATATTAGATAAGACTGTGGTGGAGCACGGTAGAGGGAATGCTTCTAAACAGCAGAGACTGAAACTGCTCAGATTCTGCATCACATTCCACACGATGACACCCTGAAGCAAACAGCCAGAACAATGCTGGAGTGGTTTCAGGACATGTGTGGAAATGTTCTTAAATTCACCCTGACGCCAGAACAGTACAGTGATGAGGAGCTGAAGCAACAAGAATGTCAATATCTTGTAATTGAAGCTAACTGGGTGTTCATTGTGTTGCTGTTCTTGCTAGCTGGGCCTATACGGGTAGTATTTATTGCAAGTTGCGATATATCACACTGACTGGCCTCAAAACACATGACTGGATTACACATCACAATGTTTTTGGTTTTCTGTACTTATGTTACAGATGGAAAAGTGAGGAAGCTTTAACATTTATTAACATCCCGGGAGCCTGTAACAATTGAGAATGGAGCAACAGCTGTGAAAGTGATACTGTGATGGTGCAGCAGTAAATAATGACTGGGAGGAGAGCAAACACATAGGAGGAATTTCCTCCAGAAGGAATAAATGTACACTAATACATGTACACATGTTCAATCTGCTGTTATGTCTGGGTGCTAATATGCTGTCCAACAAGTGCAAAACTGTCTAATGTTCGCATTGTACTGTATGTTGGTTAATGAATGTGTAGAGATAAAATTGTAAATACAAGCCTTTGTGGCCTTAGGGGCAGTTTGTTTAAAAAGTTACATACATACATTAATCTCTAGATGTCTGTATTTCCCAATTAACCATTCTACAATGTAAACTGAATATAACTGCAAGGACAACAAATACAGAGTAAAGAATTGCTTTAAACAAAATCCTCAGTGTGTGTATTTGTGTTCTTTACCTTCCCGTACTCCAAATCATATGCCACAGACACAGTGGTTCCAGGCAGCTTGCCTTTCTTCCTGACCAGGACAAAGCCAACATCCAGCCGCTGGGCGAGCAGAGGCCCGAACAGGAAACCACGAGCTTCTAAACCTGCACACAAACAACAGAAAAATGCTGGTAACAGCAAAATATGCATTGGACAGAGGCAGGATATAGTTAAGTTGACTAAATAATGAATCTACAGGTGGACAGTCATGATAGTTAAGACCCAATCACAATTTTCCACCATTACAAAACCACCAAGTGAACTGATCAAAACTTAAAAAAGATGGTCTTCCTTCAAAATTGTGCATCTTCCTCTAACTAGTACTTTGCAATTATCTCTTTCAACAATCTAACCTGTCCGTGTGACAGTTATAGAAATCAAACTGACTAATGTCGGACCTTGCAGATCCAGATGTATTTGTAATTTCCATTCAACCGAGTCACCTTGACGGCAGCAGCAGAGATGATTCAGGTGTGTCACAGTAAATGAGATAAATAATCTTAGAATCTTTTAGTTTTATATTTGTATTAATCAAAGTCAGTCTGTAAAAACATTTTTACACTGACATTATGTATGTATGTCCTTTGTTGATCCTTCTAGAAAACAGTCAAGTCCAAGGGGGTGAATACTTTTTGCTATTAAGAATATATTTGTTCACTTACAAAACAATATATTACAAACAAACAAACAAACAAATAAGAACACAATAACGAAGGGTGAAGTACATAGAGAACAACTGATTATTTGATAATAGTGTAAAGGCATGGTTTGTCTCCATGAAGTTCCTTGTACCATGTCCCAGTGGTAACCCAGGCCTTTATCAAAATCTTTGAGAAAAACAGCTGCTCTCTCCATATTTAAAAAGGTGTGATATGTAACTTTCAGAAAATACTTGTTATTTAATGACACCGGTGGCGGTTAAGTGATCTGCAGTCAGCATCCTGGCATGAACAAGCATCCACCAACATTGGCCAAAACTTTATTGCTGGAACACTTTTACCTGTGGCAGAAATGTACTCATAGGCATTGGAAAATTAAGCATTGGTTTTAGATTAAAGTGTAACTGCACCCTCAAATTGGTCATGTTCTGAGCAAGAGGCAGAGGCAATACCAAGCCAGACTTTCTTCTTAATTATTGTTATCAGTCAGACCAAATTTCTGATTAATGTGTTCACCCATCAATACTTAATCTTTTTTGCATAATCTTTGCAATGGAGCACAAACATTTATTTGTATTATTATCTAAAGCAAAGGTGGTTTGTTGTGAGACCACAAAAATTTTAGAGAAATATCCCCACGTCGGGACAGGAGTGCATGTTCGAGTGCATGCAACTTAAGAAAATACATGCAAACAGACAAAACACAAGCAAATTAAATAAAATCTTCATCAATTTTTCAACACTGAATATCATTCATTTCACACCTGCATTGTTTTAATTTTTCACAAAGTTGAATAACCACCCGCTTTGAATGTTATCAGTCCATTAAACTTTTATCAAAAACGTCTAAATCTAAATCAATGCACCCGATGACAACTAATAACAGTCATTTTATCAGCTGATAACATGATAATAACCAGCAATTCTAGATGGCTGTATCTGCTATGTACACATTCATTTTTAATATTCAACTCTTCAATATCAACATCATCTCTAATAGTCTTCATTACATCTGGGCCATTTTAATTTTTTTTTTTGTTATAGGGGAGGGCTATATGTACACCCAGATATTTCATTCATTCAGGGAAAAAGAGTGCCTGACAAATCACTCTTGTGAAAGTGTGAGGGTAGAGAGGGATGGCTTCGCTCTTACTCCAGTCAATCTTATAGCCTGATATTTTACCAAAAGAATAAACTGTACGTAATACAGCTGGTAGAGATTGTGCAGGGTTGTTGAATGATCACTTTGGTTCATTTAAATTTCTGCCCATAGAGGTGTAAACCTTTTCAGCATGAATAGCACAAGCTAAAGGTTGTATCGCCAAGGTGAAGGATAACGGACTCGCAGGGCAGCCCAGCCTTACATCACACTTGAGAGATATAGGGGCAGAGATCGGGCCATCAGTTTAAACAGCAAACAAGGGGTCATTATATAAAGCACTAACCCAGCGGCAAGTCATAAGGCCAAACCCAAACCTATGTAATGTATGAAACACATGGGCCATTTGATATTGTCAAAGGTTTTTCCACATCTAACAATGCAGCAATTATTGGGCGAGTAAGTGAATTCTGAAAAAGTATAATTATAGGTACTGTTACCACTCCACTTGTTCCTTTAAGACTCATCAGATAAAGAATACTGATTTACAATAAAAGATGCTTTCCTTTGTTTTCTTACCTACAATAAGATCAACCTGCTGGTGATTCTTCCTAACATGTTCTTCAAACAGGTCGATTACTGCTGTCAGAGCGGCTGGATCCTTCAGGATGGGACAGATATCTCTGCAGGATACACACACATCATGTTACTGTCTAGTCATTTCAAATGGCTATCAACAACAAATACATTTATATTGTGAGAGCACATTTCCTAGAGTAGTGAGTGGTTCTTCAGCTTCATACATTTGATTTATTCTTCCACCAGCACTCCTTGTTAAGCAAGTCACAAAAAAATTTGCTACAATTTAATTCATGTCTGTGGGCCACGAAAATACCTAAAGGAGAGAATAAAGAAGTGAGTGAAGTACTGCCGAATTCACACCAAATCAGGCATTGCAGTGATTAGCGCAGGATTTTGCGGCGGTGTGGGAGTGTTACTACATGACTGCAGTCTCTCTTGAGCAGGCCCCACTGGTGTCCAAACACCCCTGGATGTGGAGCTGTGGACTTTTTTCTTTCCCGCTTTTGACTTTGTGCCCCTGCTCTATATCTATCTATCTATCTATCTATCTATCTATCTATCTATCTATCTATCTATCTATAGATATAGATATATACATATACACTCACACACATAGTGAGCTTACACTGTCTACCCAGATATGAAATAATTACATGTAAAGTCGCCTCAGTGTCAGTGGGTTAGAGTCTGGATCACGGTGATCCTACAGACTGTACCGTGACCAAGATTCTGCACTGAAGTCACTCTCCATTGCTTTGGTTGTGTCTTCCTGCAAATGCAGAACACAGTGCAGCAAGCAGCTTCTGGTAAAAATTGCGGCAACCCTGACTGGATTTAGTCAAGATTCAAAATATTATGTGGGACATAGAAAAACGATCTAGGGACTTTTCCCTAGGTGTTCCCTTTTCTTGGGGTTCCCATGTGTAAATATGGGAACTGAGGAGGGGGTCAGACAGTTTTTTGCTTCCTCTAGTGAACTGATCCCACCTTGAATCTCACCCCATGGAGAGTTCAATCTGACTGAACTTAGATCTCTCTCTGTCCAATGTGTCACACTGACAGAAGGTGGGACTGCCCTCCGCTTCAGGAAGTACCTATTGTTTATAATATTGTTGAACCTGTACACAGTAATATCCTCAGGAACCCATAAACTGCTTTTAAACCACTTTTACTGCTGCTATAGCTCTTATCCACTTTACATTTGTTAGCCTAGTTTACATTTGTTTACACTTTACACATATTTGTATAAGTCTTGTATAGTTGTCCTGTTATTGAACTACATGTTTGCACCTTGTTTCTGTATCTTGTGTCGTACCGGTTTTGTTCCTCATGTAGTCTGAATGTTTGCTTCATTCCACTGAATGTTGCATCAATCATGAATCATGCATTTGTTCCTGTTTGTACTGTGCTGCACTTTACACAGAGGACAAAGTCTCCCATATCTTATCTATAATACATGGCTGCAGTCAATGATAGAAACAGAAGGCCACAACAAAGTGTTTGATAAAGACCTGTTTGGAAAGGCCCACTGTGGTTAACCTGTTGGTCTATAAGTGTTTCCTACAGCCCCTCTAATATGACTTCCTGTCCCACCTTTTTACCAGAGCTTGCAGGTCATTTCACCAGAACAAAATTGGGGTCTGACCAATTTTAATTTTCAAATCATTGATATTATAATGTGTTGGCTCTGTACGGTGAATATTCAGTGGTTCAGAGAGGGGGGGCTACCAGCCTGGACCTACAGATAGTAGTCCTACAGCACACTGTAGGATGCTTAACTGTACAAACACTGTCACTATTTGGCTAGAACACACATGTACAGGTGTTACAGAACTTTATAAGCCCCCACTTCACAGTTTTAACTTGGACTTTTTGGCAAGACTGACTGAGACTGAAGCTCCTACTTCCGCACCTATATCTGTTTTCTGTTTCCAGGGCAACAGGCGCCCACCACGTGCGGTATGCACTCCGAAGCTCGTGGCGCCCTCCTCCGCGTGCCGAGCCCTTCACGCGCTGTCTAACCGGCACACATGCTGCACGGGTCGCGTGCAAGCGACGGACCGTGCGAACAAACCCTGCGGAGAGGAGGCGCTCCACCGGGCGTGGAGCCGAGCCTGTGTAGGGACGCCGTCTAAACGCAGTAACCAGTGTGTTACCTGAACATGATGCCTTTCTTCGGGAAGTCTGGAAACGCTCGAATGTGTCTGTGAAGCAGCTGGAGTTTTGATTCTGGGCCCGCTGCCATCTTTACTAACCGTGTCAGCGGACCACTTCTTCCTGCTCGCTCTCTTGTCCTCTACCTCTTTCTTCCTCTTGACGCGGTGTGTACACAGCAGTCTGGCGCAGTACCGCCCTCCACTGTGCTGAAGTGTACATGTATTTATTGTAGGCGGATTTACCCACGTAGCCTACTGACACCCACAAAAACCATAAAGATTAATTTAGGGTTCACTCCAGCAGTTTTTCATGTATTTTAATGCTTACTTTGGGTTGCATGCTAGGTTCCCTCTCGTTCATACTCAGTGTTTCATTAACTTATCTGTGATCTAACTCAGTTTTAGTCAAGGAGATTCTCTCCACGCCATCTGTTTGTGCTGAGTGCTGAACAGAATATGTGTCCATTTAGTGTCCCGTGATCTGCTGTCTCTCGGGGCAGGCTTATAGGCCTCTCAATAATCACTTGTAAGTAGTATGGCAGTGCACTATGTGGACTGTTTTAGTGTCAGTTCTAACCCTGAATCTGAATCACTGGAGTCCAAAGAAACACTGCTGAATGGTTTCTTCATTTTTCCTGTTTTCCAGCAGTGGAGACCCAGAACAAAAACTGAAGTTATTGTTCTGGGTCCTAAACACCTGCCAGATGCATTATCTATAGATATAGTTACTCTAGATGGCATTGCCCTGGCCTCCAGCACCACTGTCAAGCTCCTCTTCTGTGGAACCAGCTCCCAATTTGGGTTTGGGAGGCAGACACCCTCTCTTCGTTTAACAGTATGCTAAAAACGTTCCTTTTTGATAAAGCCTATAGTTAGGGCTGGCTCAGGTGAGTCCTGAACCATCCCTTAGTTATGCTGTTATACGCCTAGACTGCCAGGGGATTTCACATGATGCACTGAGCTTTTCTCTCTTCCTCTTCCTCCTCCATCTGTACCCATTCCTATCCCACTAATACATGTTACTAACTCCACCTCTTCCTGGTAGTTTTTGTGCTTTTTCGTCTTCTCTCTTTCTGCAGGTATTTCTTCCTCTGGAGCTGTAGATTCTGGATCTGTGGCTGCAGGCCGTCTACTGCCCCCATGTTCCTGCTCCACACTCACTGCTGCAGTTGTTATTATTATTAGTCTGATTTGTTGTCTCTCCTCCTGTTCTGTCTCCCCTCTCCCCCTCTCTCCTCCCCTTTCAACCCAACTCGGTCGATGCAGATGGCCGCCCACCCAGAGCCTGGTTCTGCTCGAGGTTTCTACCTGTTAAAAGGGAGTTTTTCCTCGCCACTGTCGCCAAGAGTCTGAACGTGTAACAGTGAATGATGGTTTTGCCTGTTTTATCCATTATAAACATGCAAACTGAAAGAAATACTATCATTCCCTTCCCTCAGATACACTAGTCCTGTGCAGCAGAGAAGAGACACTCACCTTATTGTGCTAGCTTACTGAATCAGCAGCTAAATAACACATGGGTTAACCAGTATCCAACAAAGGACAACAGAAGGAAGGAACAAAAGAATGGAGGCATGAAACGAGTGTATAAAGACTGGATGAAAGATCAGAGAAACTGTATTGATCCCAAACAGGGAGGGTGTGTCAGAGCAGCAAAGAAGAAGTAAAAAAATGTAGGATATGATAGAATTAGAGAAGAACTGGAATAGGACATGAGGGTCTACTATATACAATATGAAGGCAAACAGCAAGCCCCTGTAATGAAATGACAGCCAGGGGAGAAAACCATGATTGAAAATAGTCACAATTAACATCTGGCATCAAGATTGGGAAGTCTAATGTAAAGCAGGGGTGGAGGATGAGAGAAGAGGCCTAACCAAACTTCTGTAGTGATTCAGTCTCTGCTCTGTACAGTCTCATCCCATGTACATCTAGTAATAGTCAGGATTTCATTTATGAAATAATGTCAATACACACAAGAAGAGGGAAACAAAGTGCTGAGGTTGTCTTCATTTAGGTTCCTGCTCATACAGGCATTCTGGGAAATGAAAGAGTGGACAAACAAGCTACTAAAGAATGAAAACACACACATGTATTAGTCTCACAAAATCAGAGAGGAAAGGACATTGTACAGAAGGAAACAATAAAGAGTGGCAGCAGCACTGGGATTGGAAAACAAGAGGAAGACTTTACATTCCATTCAAAATAAGGGTGGTATTGTGAGAAGTAGTGGTGGAAATAGAAAACATGAGACAGTCATGATTAGTTTAATAATAGGGTACAGTAATCTGAATAGTACACTTCACATTATAGGGGAATATCCAATTGTTTTTTGTGACCAGTGCCAGGTACCAGAAACAGTAGAGCAAATATGTATCAAAGAGAAAGGATATGATGGAAGAGGCAAAATACCCTTGGTCAGCTTCTTAACGAGAACAGGACTGATTCGGAAAATGTGACATACAGGACACTGTATGAAATAACTAACTCCAGAAGATGGCAGAGCAACATTTAGGATGCAAACTGCCGTTAAAACCTAGAGAAGCAGCAGCAGATGTTCGGTGCCGCGGTCGCACACACTCCGCTACAGTAGATGGCGCTGTGCGCCTGTAATGCTGCTTGAAGGAACTCGAAGAAGACGCCGTTTCTTCCTGCGTGATAGATGCCAGTCACAGAAGGGCCAGCGATAAGCGTGTGTTCCGCGAAATGTTGGCAGTTGGCGGCCGTGTGCTCCCAATGCTCCGGTGTGTCAGACTCGTGCGTGTTCAGAGTGCGGCGGCTCCGTCCTGTTCTGGTGCTGTTGGGTGGAGCAGAGTGATAAAGGTCCAGTCTGCCGGGATCCGGAGCGGAGCGCGCAGCGGCACGCAGCCCGGTACAGGTCAGTGGTGCTGCCTTCAGGTTCCACGTAGTCAACTGGGACACTACAACTACAGTGAGCTGTTAGTCAGCAGTGTGCTGTGTTTGTGCCCTGCAGTGACCAGGGCAGCCTTATCAGCAGGAGTCTTCAGTCAGCCTTTACAGATAGAACGACAGACGTTAGCCTCCTAGCTGTTTGTTTTGATGGCTGGCCTCCTGTGTTTTCGGGACGAGCACCCTGTTTCTCTTAAAATGATGAAGGTTTTGACAGAAATGACAGTGTCCATGACCCAGTAATCTGGGTTCTTTGCATCCATATTTGGTGAAGAAAAAGGGCAACAACTTATCCAGGGTTCATCAGATTGTAGATGTAAACACTCATATTAAAGTTGTCATACTAAAGCATTTTAACCTCATAGTCATTGTTTCATTTCCAACCCAGTGTCCTGGAATCCAAACATGTCCACCTCCTCACACACTGAGCTGTACCTGTTGTGCGTTTTAACACCTTTCTGTCCCTCTGACCTCACTGTAGCCTGCTGACCTGAGCGAGCTCAGCACTGGGAGTTGTGGAAGGGTCTTGTCTCACTATGTTGTCTTCCTTCCAAGGAAAGCTGGTGCGTACTGGAGAGGATAAGAAAGCAGTGGTGAGTGTCCACTGTGTGATCTGAGATTTAATGTTACCTGCATTCATTCCTCACAGTACGTTACATACCTTAAGGTCATATACACTCACAATGTTAGCTGCTGTTTCAGGTGCGATTTCCATTATTACCCATTTACAGTAATCAAATACTAATCATCATGCATAAAATACAAGCTCATATCTCATATTCTAGTAATGTCCATTTTCTTTATCATTTGTGTTAACAGCTGTCTCTCTGTTGCTGTTTTCAGATCTGTATTGAGGGCAACATTGCCAGTGGGAAAACGACATGTCTGGAGTATTTCAGCAAAACTACAAATATAGAGGTACAATAAAGGAAAAGTCTTTAAACAGCAAAGTTTTAAATTGTGCAGATTTGTGTGCATGTGCTCCCACCAGGAATTACCACTCTAATTACCATCCTAGTTGGCCTAAGCTGTAACACAGCTGCCATTTGACATGAGGAGGGAGGTTGGACTTTTGATTGAAAGTTTTATAATAAAAGATAGGAACTATTTTACACCTTGTGTGCTTCCATCCTTTGCCTGAATACATTGAGTCCCATTTCCTCCTTTTGAAATGAAAGCAGGCAAAAAACATGAAAATGAATCAAAGAACATGATGACGCCCAACTAAAATCCGGTGTTTCAGCACAGTAAGCTTTTGTGACCCCAGGCATTGGAAGTGTTCATTAACGTCTTCTTCCTCTGTCGTCTCTTGTTTGTTTGAGGTCCTTACAGAACCAGTGTCTAAATGGAGGAATGTCCGTGGACACAACCCTCTGGTACTGTACATGACAGTGTTGTTATCATTGTGTCATCATACTCACCTGACATCAGACTTTTTTAATCCTGTCAGGATGTAAAAGTATTAACAGGATAGGTTGTGAAAGTATTAAATAGGGTAATACTTTTAAAATGTAGGTTTTAATCAACCACAACTAAAAATGTGAAGACCAGCTGGAGACACCTAGCAGCTGCATTATTTGTGCAATTTCAGAGGCGGACCTGGTTAGATCTAACATGGTTAGATACCAGTACAGGGAGGGAGGGGGATAATTTGTTCTCAGAATTTGGGTGAACTGATGCTTTGCTTTCACTTCCAAGTCCTCGTGGAAATGTGTGGAGTGGTTTGTTCAGTGAAGTAGTAGTTTAATGGATTCCCTGTATGTCTGCCTTGCTGTTTCTATCAGCTGTTTGTTTTGGTCCCTGCAGGCACTGATGTACCAGGATCCTGAGCGCTGGGGAATCACACTGCAGACCTATGTTCAACTCACCATGCTGGATAGACACCTGTCCACCATAGTAAGTGTAGCCTACTGTTAGCTACAAATACAGCTGTTTTATTCTATACTAGCTAATATGCGCTGTGTCGACCTGCAGTGCTGACAAACATGTTGGAAATCAGCTGGACGTGCTTAAAGTTTCTTGTTGGTTGCAGTCAGCTCCTGTCAGGATGATGGAGAGGTCCATCTTCAGTGCCAAGTACATCTTTGTGGAGAATCTCTTCAGAAGGTACTGCTTTCTGTGGTTCAATCAGACCAAGAGACTACAGAATAATTCCATACTACAGACAATTCCAATTTCAATTTCAAATTTCCGTTTCAAACTCTCATGCTGGTCTGATGGATTCTGTTGCATAACAGTTCAAGCTCTTGGTCTATATGTAACACTTCTTGGAGCTGGGATTTTTTTCTGTAAGGATGAGACTGTTCACACTATGAAACAACACAGTGGGGGTGGGCGATATACATTCTTCTCATGGTTTACTAATTTTATATCACATATTACACTTTTCAAAGCTCAGCAGAGATTACAGATAAAATAATCAGACTGAAAATCTGTTTTCTTGACAGTAAATTAAATACCTGACAAATTAAGGTACTTCATAACATTGATGCAGCAGTTTGGATAATCCAATATTACAACAAAACAACTGCTGATTTGCAGCATCTCATACACCCAGAAATATTACATGAATTATAACCAGTAGAGAAAAATCTATGATGGTTTGCAACTTTAGTTAATGTCATAGTTTGTATTGTCATATTACCTACCCCTACAGCATACTGACATTGTACATTCTGATGTCCTGTTGGTTGATTTTCTTTTCTTTTCTTTTAGTGGGAAAATGCCAGAGGTGGACTACGCTGTTCTTAGCGAGTGGTTTGATTGGATCACAACTAACATTTCCATTCCTGTTGATCTGATTGGTGAGAATACACAAAGCAGAAAAACAAACACACATTTAATACATATTCTAATAAAGATAAGAAATACAGTAGTTGTGTTTGTTTTGACTCATAGAAACCTACATGTTAACACTAAACAATAAGTATTGGTTTCACAACAAGTCTGTATTTTATGCTGCCTTCATTGTTAGACTGTCACCATCTCTGGCCAGAATGTCATCATATAGTGCCAAAATGTTTGTGGAGGAATCACATAGGCAGAGTACTGTATACATGATGGAAGATTGGCAACGGCTACACACTTACCCTGATGTCAAATGAAGAAATTAGTACTTATAGGCATTCTGTCTAAATAGATCTCAGACAGCTGTGAATGCATGAAATGCAAATAGGTAATACTTGATATAGTACATTAGATAAGCAAGTTCACTTAGGGTTTTGAATTTGCATCTCTAATTGGTGACACCAGAGTGTCTGCATATTCAAGGAAACATTTTTCTCTTTGCAACCAGAAGATATATCAGTAGTAAGAAGCATGTCCAGAAATGGCACAGAACAAGTCATCATGATCAAAGCAATTTAGAATAACTATTAAGTCACCAGAAAACCAGCTATCCCACCAGTCATCTGAATTGGTTTAACACATTAGAAGCTGCGGCTTCTAATGTGCCTTCTATGACTTTGTGCCTTCTTCTATTTTTTCTGGCTGCAGTCTACCTGCAGACGTCTCCTCAGACCTGCCACGAGAGGTTAAAGGAGAGATGCAGAGAGGAGGAAAAAGTAATTCCATTGGTGAGGATGCAACTCAAACAAGTCAGACAACAACCAGACAAACTGTCAGTTTACTTTAAGGGAAAGTAATGGGTTTTTAGAAACTTAAGATTAACATTTTGTGAATTGGTCACCAATGTACCATCTCAATTAATACCTCAATCCTCTTTGTGTGTGTGTGTCCACCAGGAGTATCTGGAGTCCATCCACCAGCTATATGAGGACTGGCTCATCAAGCGTACTTCCTCCCCGCTTCCTGCTCCTGTTCTGGTGAGTGACCATTCACATCCAGGCCAGTCTGTGAGCTGGTTTGGGTATCTATTGTACATACAGCACATATGTCAGGCAGCTTCTGTGGTAAAGGGCCATCTGTGTGTGATGAGGTGAGCCTCCACTTAATTCCTCCTGTCTTCATGTGATGTCCAGGTGTTATAGGGACTTGAAATCTGTAGTTTTTTGTCTGAGGTGGCCTGTAACAATTCTGATCTGTTTCTAAAAGTGAAATAGAAAAAATGTGTGTGTGTGTGTGTGTGTGTGTAGGTGATTCCTGCTGACTATGACCTCCAGAAGATGCTGCACCAGTACGAAGAAAACCGTGACAAAATCCTAGCAACTAGCTACCAGTGATACCTAAACATACAGTTACACACACATGCTCAAACACATTCTGTATCGAGACAAACCATTGTTACACAACTGATGTTACATGATGTTACAATTTGGACTACAGTTCAGCAAGTATGTGTTCATAAGGACTAATGCCCATATTTAGTAGCTTTTAATTTCAAAATGTCATTGATAAACATGTATATTAAAAAGTATCCTCACCTCCAGGATGGAAAAGATGCAGAAACAGAATTAACTTCAGATTGCAATGTGCAGTGTTTGATTTGTACACAGGTCATGTACAAGGAGCGTCAGTAACTATCACCACTCCACCTGTTAAAGATATACAATACAATACAGATACATACGTACGTGTGTGTGTGTGTACGTACGTATGTATGTATGTATGTATGTATACATTGTAAAAGGATTTCATAGCTTTTGGGACCTAATGAAATGAATGTTAAAATGTGTATCTGTACCTCCTTTAAATGAAGGGATCCTTGTTCTTTGTTTTACATGTTTTGACATATTAATAAATAACTTTTATAATACTAATTGTTGATTTGAAGAATTTTCTGTTATTTTGTGTTTGTCAGATATGTTAGTGGAGGGAGTTGGTAAGGAAGAAAAATATTTGGGGATGTTTTGTGCTTCTCAAACAGTTTAGAGATCATGGGGTTAGTTGGGGGTTAATGAATTTCTCGAGTGACCCTGGTGTTAGTGTTGATATGGTAATGTGGCTTATTGCAAAAGACACAATATGAACTAAGGAGGATCTGCATTATTATCTCACCTTGTCGCCCTGGCTTGTAGAGGGGCCCTGTGTCAAAACTGAATTTAAACACCTTAACTATGTTAGTTTAAACTGCTTATATGGGTCATATTACTAGTAAAGTGGTGTTCAATCAAACTAGTCAAGTCAAGTCAATTTTATTTGTATAGCCCCAAATCATAACAAAAGTTATGTCAAGACACCTTTCACATAGAGTAGGTCTAGATATTACTCTTTAAAATATTATTTACAGACCCAGCAGTTCCCACCATGAGCAGCACTTGGTGACAGTGGCGAGGAAAAACTCCCTTTTAACAGGTAGAAACCTCGAGCAGAACCAGGCTCTGGGTGGGGGGGTGGCCATCTGCATCGACTGAGTTGGGTTGAAAGGGGAGGAGAGAGGGGGAGAGACAACATAATAATAAGACTAATAATAACTGTAGAAGTGAGTGTGGAGCAGGAACATGGGGGCAGTAGACGGCCTGCAGTCACAGATCCACAATCTACAGCTCCAGAGGCAGAAATACCTGCAGAAAGTGAGAAGGTGAAAATGCACAGAAAGCACAAGAACTACCGGGAAGAGGTGGAGTTAGTAACATGTATTAGCGGGATAAGAATGCGTACGGATAGAGAGGAGGAGAGAAGAGCTCCGGCTCCTGTTCTACTTTTAGAGACTTTAGGAACCACAGTAACCCTGCATTCTGTGAGCGTAGTGCTCTAGTGGGGTAATACGGTACTATCAGCTCTGTAAGATATGATGGTGCCTGACCAATAAGAGCTTTGTAAGTGAGGAGGACGACCTTAAATTCTATTCTGGGTTTTACAGGGAGCCAGTGCAGAGAAGTTAATATTGGAGAAATATGTTCTCTTTTGCTAGTTCCTGTCAGTACACATGCAGCAGCATTCTGGATCAGCTGGAGAGTCTTCAGAGACTTATCGGGGCAGATAATAAGGAGTAACAGTAGTCCAACCTAAAAGTAATGATGCATGGACTATTTTTTCTGCATCTTTTTGAGACAGGATGTACGTGATTTTTATAATGTTACGTAGGTGGAAGAAGGCAGTCCTTGAAGTCTGAAAAGGTTACTCCTAGATTCCTTACAGTGGTGCTGGAGGCCAGGACAAACTCATCTAGAGTAACTATATCTATAGATAAAGCGTCTTGCAGGTTCTTTTGGGGCCAAGAACAATAATTTTGTCAATTTTGTCAGGGTTTGGCAGCAGAAAATTGCAGGTTATTTGTATTTTCTGGAACAATACACCAGGGGGTAGCCTAAAGAGCCTGAGCGAAGCTGCATACATATGACACCACAACAAGGATATCAAAGAGCAAAAGGTCTTTTGAAATAACACTTTGGTAATGAACACAGAGTAGCAACAGCCTATATGGACAAAGCATTTGGATGGCCTGATGTTTAGGTCCAAGATGTTCAGACACTGCAGGAATTTGCGCTGTTAAGAGGTTTGTCTGCTAAGAGGTTGCTGCAACACTGTGATGGAGATAGAATACATGGAGGAGATGAACATTCCATCAAATATGAGGCATGTCATAATGAAGTGTCAATATAAGCTGCAGGAAAGATGGAGGTCCACAGCATGCATGATGCAAGAATGACGAGGCTACAGGGCCATGTTCCCAGATATGGTGAACTTTCTGGAGAAGCAAGTCTTGTCTCATACACTTTTTGGCAATATTTCAGATGCACGACCAAACACCTTAATAAAGGCTATAAATAGGAGCAAACCGCTACCCAGGGGTAACAACAAAGGAAGCAGTTTAGCAACAACTATCGCAGCTACCAACCATACTGTAACATCTAAGCTCACAGTGCACAAGACGCCAAAGTCACCTGTAACATCTAAGGAGTTGTCCTCAGAATCCTGCCTTCATTGTAAAGAGTCACATCTATTACTCAGGTGTTCAAAGCTGAATTAAGTTTTTCAAAGGGAGAAAATTGAATTCCTGAAATAAAAAGGAATCTGTTTTGGATGTTTGAAGGCTGGCCACATGAGCAAGGAATGCAGAAGTCGTCTGACCTGTGACGAATGCAATCTAAGACACCCGACTATTTTACATATCCATGCCAAAGACAAAGTGAACAAACCGCAGGAAATCCCAGTCAAAAGTGCACTAGTATCTCTTCAGGCATGTGGCTGTACTGGGCCCAGAGACCAAGACTGTACCATTTCCATTGTGCCAGTGCTGTTGAAATCAAAGAAAGGAGATCTTGGTGCAGCAGACCTATGCCTTCCTGGACCCTGGAAGTACAGCAACTTTCTGTACCATCCGTTTCATGAAGAAGCTGAATCTACAGGGTACAAAGACCAATGATTCTGTTACACACTATGGGCCAAGAAAAGATAATGGAAAGCCAAATACTTACAGGACTGGAGGTATCCAATTTGGAGGTTAACCAATTTGTTGAGCTCCCAGAAACAATTACACAAGAAACAATCCCAGTCTCAAGCACAACATCCCTACTCAGCAAGACATTGAAAGGTGGGAATATCGAAAGACATCAGGATTCCAGAATTGAACGCTGATGTTGAAGTTTTGGTCGGGACTAATGCACCAAAACTCATGGAACCCTGGGGAATAATCAAAAGCCAAGGTGATGGACCTTACTCCATGAGGACATTGTCATTGTCATGGATCTAACTGCTCATCGTGGATCATGGATCATGGGAAGAGTGACAAAGACTTACCCAAACAAGAAAGTACTTGTACGTGCAGTACAGTTGAAGATAAAGACAGGGCAGTTGGAGCAGCCCCTATCCAAGCTTTTTCTGCTTCAATAAGCAACATTAAGTCACGTGTAGGTAACCCTTGACTCAAAAGAAAGAAGAAAAGAAATAACTTTTTTATGAATCTTTTTTTCTTATTGTAATTGTGCATAACTTCACAATTAGGTGCTGGTGTGTAGGAGCCATGGTTATGTCTGTGTATTTATGTCAGTTTATATTGGTGACCTACCTCAAGTTGACCCAATTGGCAGTGTGGATTATCATGGCAGGTAAATCCTATATGGGGCACAGGTGCAACAGACAGGTTAATGATGCATGGGTGATGGGGAGATCGCACGTTTTACCACTGGCACGTTTTGTATTCACTCAGCAGCTACACCGGAAATCCAAGTCAGCCATCATATCATCACAGGGGTTTGTTTGCAATATAACTCTCATCAATCTGTACACCGGATGCTCAATAAATGGGAACCTCAACCGACACTGAATTAGCTTGGAATCTCCTCATTGAAACGCGTAAAAAACATTGTCTCCACCTGCACCCAGCCGAGGGGCTTATTGCTGGAAATAGATAGTCGCTACAGGAGTGTTTTCTAATAATATTCCCTGTGTATATATAAATTGAATAAAATTGTTCCAAGCACAGAACCTTGTGGATTACCACAAACTAATTTACCAATGGAAAACATGGGGCAGGTAATATTATTCCAGCGTAGGAGTGCTGGTCTCTGGCATATAATAAAGATAATAATAGTGGCCCAACAGCAAATCTTTATCCTGGGGCCTTCTAGTTGGTCTGACCAATGGCCCTACATGGTTTGTGGTTGTTTTGCATGTTTTTCTGTGGTATTTTACCAGTTAACCAAAACTACTGTTCTTTTGATTAAAACTATTTGTGTTAGCTAAAGATTAAGAGAGACTGTCCCCACCAACACACACTGGCACTCACAATCAGAATTAGCTTTATTGGCCTTGCATGTGTATCTGTTCCATGCTCTGAATATACTTATTTATGTACTGTACATCTACTCTACAGAAATAAACATACAGCAAAAAACAAGTAGAACAAAGCTGAACAAAGTGATGGCTGAAGGGACAGGAGGTCCACGTGATGGAAATCTTAGAGCTGGTTCACTCTAACAAGAAGTTTCAGGAGACCTGGATGTCTTACACAAGAATATTTATTGAAGCTTGATCGTGGAGAAAAGGGAAACACCACGTGTGAATCACAGTGTACTGCTACCCAAATCTGAAGATGGTGTCCTGAAGTTCAGTATTTAACCCTACCTAGAAGTGATAAGTTAAGCTATATCCAAATAGGATTATTCCTAACTCAGCCTGGTATGTGTGATGACTCTATTGGATATCAGATCCAAACAAGGAAAGACGTCAACCATTGCTGTCCTAGCAACAGCATAGCTTCTATACAGTCTCTCTTATCCAGCGTCAACAACCAGGCGCCAGCCTGTTGTGTCTAAACCCAAAAACAGAAGATATCTAGCAGACCTTGGTCTACCAGAGGCACACAGAGTGAGACAGGCGAACAGAGACAGACAGTTGACCTGACCTGTTGAAGCACTGTCTTAAGTTACCTTTAACCTACAAGAGGGAAGTTTAACATACAAGAAGGAAAATTCCTTCACAGTCCATCCACACTGGCAGCGGCCAAGGTGAGAAAGGGCAAGAGGTGCTTCAGGGCCAAGTAGACAGTCCATAGTTCTAGGACACTGTTTTGCTGTCCTCTGCACCAAGGGATCCAAACCCCTTTGACTGGCCTCTTCTGTCATACACTTCCCAACCATGTGTGAGGCATCTGTTGTCGACACCTGTCACAGAGCCGAGAGGAACACCATGCAGCAAAAACGTGCTGTCACTTAACAGACTGTAGTAGGCACTCAATGATGAGTCAAATAGCACAACAAACTGTTGAAGACAGTCAGTGTAGCCAGTGAGCGATCCAGCACTAAGCAAAGGGCGCTCAAACACCTCCAGATAGGAAAGAAGGAGAGGTAGGATTGTTTGTCATCCACAGCCTCAGAGGGCAACAAATCGCACCAAACAACACAGAATGTGCTTACCTCCCTTAGACCTGCAAGCAAAATGCAGAACCAAAACACAGGCCTATGAAGTAATTAACCTGCGAAGAACGTCAGAGTAACATTTAAAAGATCAAAGAAGCTGGGTGTACAGCGTAGTATTTAGTATTTGTAGACACATGTCTTTATATTGGACCTCCTCTGTTTTTTATATATAGTTTTATTTAAAATTTATGATTATATTATATATGAATATTGTGTGACCCTGTGGCTCTAAATCAGTACATAGGTGTGTGATTACAGGGGCCACATCTGTTCACATCATGTGTTAGCACTTCCTCTATTTCATAAGACTATTTTAATCATAAAACTAGGTGTGCCTTGTGTAATCTAAAACCAGTTAGTGTGCCTCATTGATTTTGAACAACAACAAAATGTCTCGCTCATTGTATGTATGCTTAAGTTCGAACAAACTTATTGAATGCATTTCTTTACCCACAAAACTTTCGTAAAGCTGATTTGAAACCTACATTGTTGCCTTTGTTGGTGCATTTGCATGTTTCTTTACATGATATGGCCACCTGTTGAAGAATAGTGTGAATCCAATGAGGTATCAAGTGGTGCGTGTGAGCTAACATATCCTCTGTGGCCCATGTAATCACACACTTTGACAGTGATTTTTAAGTCATTGGATCACATAACATGGAACTATTGAAAAATAAAATTTTACAAATGTGTATTACATTTTTTTTTCAATATCATTTTTCAATTGAAGAAGTACCAACATAGAGAGGTCTGCCCTGTGTGTTGTATGTAGGTAGACATGTGGATAATTTATTAAAATGTATATATATATGCATACCATATTTTCAACATTTCATGCAGTTTAGTTGTTCCCGAACTAAATGGTGCCGTATTTGGACTGCTCACACATGGGTTAACCTGGGTAAGAGTCACTGCTAGTAGTGCGAGTATAGTAGTAGTGTAGTATGGATTAATCTGTTTATGATAAGAATGAATAGCAAATTTCAAGGAAATCTTACGTTTCAAAATATACTACATGACCAAAAGTATGTGGACACCTGAACATTACACTCATACTGTATGTGGTAGTTGAATATGTCACTTCAAAAATATGAGTATTAATGTGTTACAGTGTCTGCCTCCACCCTTCCGGTTTCAGGTTTTCTAGCAGATTTTGAACCTGGCTGCAGGGATTTGATCCCATTCAGAGCATTAGTGAGGTCCAACACTGATGTTGAATGATCAGGTCTGGCTCACAGTCAGAGTTCCTGTTCATCAGGAGCTGAATGAAGTTGATGTCAGGGTTCTGTGCAGGCCAGTCAAGTTCTTCCACAGCAACACCCTTCATTCAGTGAATGGATTTTGCGCAGTTGTCTAAGTTCCACACTTGAGTAACGTGATAACAGTTGTGCGCTTATGGGGGGACATTGTAACCCCTGCCTCAGTTCAAGTTCAGTTGGGGTTCTTAAAGCCCCATCAACTTGATTTCACATTGAAGTATTTCTTTATAACATTAAATATTCATGCCAACTTAAAGTACACTCTAAGTTAAAACTCAGAAAATCTTCCTTCCCTTTTATTAATATTTAATATGTATTATATTATTAAGAGACACTCATCTAATCTGTTTCATTAGGACTGTGTGGGAGTGGTTTGATCATATCTGATTGACAGTTCTGGTAACATAAGCAAACGCAACTCTTATCAGATTTTGATTCAAATGTTGCTGAACTGTGACAGGGGCGTGGACGAATTGGTCTTCATCTTTTTCCAACTAACCCTGCCCACTTCAAATTAAGCAAGGAAGGAAGCAAGGCAACATCTGGAATTCCCTCAAGTGAAACAACTAAAACTCCTATAATTGTGCAGAGACATTTGTGTACACATGGGACCCCACTGTTCACAATAAGATATTTATTGAGAAAACAGGCTTTAAGGTGTTGAATGGTTTGTGCTTAGGCCATATTCATACCAAATCAGGAACTGTGGCAATTAGTGCAGGGTTTTGCGTTGGTGTGGGAGTGTCACTACAGCCTCTCTTCCATCTTCACAGTTAAAACAGATACACAAGTAAACATCAGATTGCTACATGGTAAACAAGGTTCTTCTTCCCATGGGCGTCTTCCTGTCTTCAGTGCGTATATCACTTTATATCAAGTTAGTGAGCATTCAGCATGCTCCCTGGTTTGACTCTCAGCTGCCTGGCTCTATCCAACAGATCCTAAGCAGCCTCCATCAAGCCCCACTGCAGGCTGTGTTCTCCTCTGCGAAATTACCAGAGGGAGGGCGGGAGGTTGGGATGGTTTGTCCCCAAGGCTGAGTGCCCCTTGTCAGCTTTCCTGCAGTGTTTACGCACCCCTATATGTGGAGCTGTGGAGTTGATTTTGTGCCCCTGCTCTTTAACTTGTTAGAACGTGATGTATATACATATGGAACTTACACGCTATAGTCAAACAGATGTGAAATTTTTAAATGTAAAGTTTACACTTTATTAAATGTAAAGTTTCTTTACACACAGGATTTTGAGCACATCGTTTGTGAGCTCGGCAGAGCTGCTGCGTTTTTTTCGGCAACCACTGCTGTCCCTAGTGCTGTCAAATGAGTAGGAGGGCTGCCATTTTCACCGCAACACCTCATCTGGTGTGAATAAAGCCTCAGTGCCGACTTGAGGACTTGACTCTGGCTCTATGTTTTTACAGTCCAACCAGGTAGGGTGAGTCCCATTGGTACATGGCTGGGTAGTTGAAAGCTCCGCAAGCTTTTACTGTAAGTGGACCGTTGAGTCTTGATTATTTTGTTATATACTTACAATTGTTATATTGTTCCCAGAATGCCATAAACAAACTCTCTCATAGAGATCCATAAGATCAGTCAATGAGTCTGTCAAGTCTGCATGTAGTCAAATACATTCACAAGTGATTGTTTTGGTAAAAATATGTGTAACTGGTGACAGTGATACATTAATTTCAGACGTATGAGTCCCAGTGAGGACTGATTTTATTCAAACAAATTTATTGTGTGGTCGTTTTATTAAGCCAGCATTAAATAGTGATGCATGTGAGCACTTTGGCATGGTTAAATACAAAAAATGTTTTAATAAAAAAACAGCTTTTATTCAACAAAATAACACACCGAAAGTGTATTGTTTTGGTATTTGTAAAGAAAGTATTGTGTAGGCAAACAACTATGTTGTGATTTCTCACAATGAGAAAGCCCAACCTGAACAAAACGTTGTATAATGTTTAAAAGAAGCTATTACGTTGTAATTTTATGAAAGTGGGTTGAGATATGGACAAGATATAATAGAAAAACTTGAAGTTGTCATAGAATGTTCCAGTATGTTGTGTGGAGAACTCCACTCAAAATCTATTCCCTTTAGGCTTGTAGCTGTGGCAAGGATAAGTTCACTTCAGAGTCAACATGATACTGTGAAAACCGAAACCTCAGACACTATAGGCTCCATTTGCAATATTGATATTCTATCTATAGACATATTGCCCACTCTGTGGACTGAAACACCCTGTTCATGAGGAGGTTTCAAATTATGAAGGTGGTATTAATTTCACACTTAAAGTTCACCTTTCATTCCCATCCATTGATTCTTGATAGTTAATAAAGTTAAGATAAGTTAATAAACAACAAAACTGAGCAGGCACACATCTGAGCTGTAATTAAACTGCAATTAGGCCAAAGTCATGAGTGCAAAACAAGTTTCGAGAGCATGTGAGGACATAAAAAGTCAATGTGTTGAAGAAGTGAGAGGAATTGTCACTGAATTTGAGGAAGCAACTTGGTTTCCCTTACTATTTTCAGAGCTCTCAGTTATAGCAGTGTGTTCATCGCTTTTTGAAAGTTCAAACTGAGAGCAGAGCAAACTCCATTGGAAGAGAAGTGTTAACTGGTTAGAGAAGACATCTGCTTCATCAGCTTTGTACTGCAACTGTAAAAGAATTTAAAGACAAAATCTGATTCAAAACAAACGAGTTACCCTGTCATCAACATTAAAATTACTGCTGGAACCTACTATTACTCTCAAACTAACTGACAGGCGTTTTAATACAAACACTAACACTAAACATGTGTACTGAACTAAACAGGCCTACATGCAGATTTCAAAGTGTGCACAAAATTGGGATTGCGCAATAAAATCTTGTTTTGCTTTTTTAAACTGTACAGTTAAATCTTAGTTTACAGTCTGATTACAGCCTGTATTTGTTTTGGGCTTGCTCAGTAGTTTTGTTATTCATAATTTCCATACATGTAATTAACTTTGAGAGTATGTTATTTCTTGTGATGCTCCACTATAACATAGCTTTGTGCCAGCTGCTCCTCCTCTCCTCTGCCTGTGTCTGCTCCTTCGTTATCTTCTCCTTCCTGCTGCCCTGTGCTGCCTCCTTTACAGTTCTGACAGGCTGCATTACTAACACTCAGCGGCGAGGGGTGACACATGCTGGGCTGCTTCTGCTCCTTCATTTCTGTTGGATCAGACTGAGAGGATCTGGTGCATCTACTGGCAGCATGGCTCAGCGCTGGACCTGCGGTCTCCATCACTGGCTTCCTGAGGTTCTGCTCCTCGGCCTCTCCCTCTTTGCTTGCCTCTCTCTCGTTCTTCCTCCTTTCTTTATTTGTGTTCTCTCCTCTCTTCTTTTCTTCTTTTCTTCTGACTTCCTTGTTGGTCTCCTGTACATGGAGCTGGCCCATCCTCTCTGCCAGATCTCTCAGTGCCTGCTCCTCGTCCATGGAGTTCAGAGAGGGGAGCCCTGGGTTGGCCGGTCTCTTATTTTGTAGGTCTGGGAAAATTAGAGTTTCACATTTATACTGCAGAGTGCAATTCATTTTCAGTACAGCAAGTAAGAAAACCTTTGTTTTCCAAGACAAAAACATCAGCACATGAAACAGACAGTTTGTCCATCAGACAAAGTGCACAGCTCTACTTCTAAAAGGTTAGAGACAGTAATGTAACAACATCATGGAAGTTAGGGGTGGGCAATATACTGTATACCATGAGACAAGATACATTTGACAACCATCAGAAATCTTGTCATCAAGTATATACTGTGGTAGTTATCATTTGAATATCTCTGGTTGTATTAGATAATTGTGGATGAAAGTACCTGAGTTTGTCAGGAATTTTATTATGAATTAAAATAAAATAAATTAGATTTAGCCTGTCATGCTGTTTTATTCATAAACTGTTTCTCTGTTAATTTTAATAAAATAACATATATGCTGATTTTAGCTCATTAATGGAAATGGAAAAAAAATTGGAGCCACAGCTTTTCGTCTGTGTCTGTGTGTGTGCTACAGTGTTACCTGCTACAGTCTGCTGCTGTGTCCAGGCAGGAGGCTCTGCTGTGGGCTGAGGCTCTCCAGGCTTCAGGCTCTGCTCTGCTGTTGATCCAGCTCTCAGTGTGATGTGCAGGGAGATGGCCTGAGGAGGACTGAGCTCATCATGAACTCTGCTTCCATCAGCATTACTGAAGCTGCTGCTCACGGCCTCACCAGGGGCTGTGGTCCCACCACTGTTCCTGTCATTACAACCACCACTTCTGCCATCGTCACCAGACACTTCACCAGCTTTGCTTCCATAATTTCTACTGAGGATAGTTGTAGCAGCAGCTTTGGTGACTTTAATACAATCCCTTTTGGGGAGCTCAGCAGCTTGATTATTACTGTAATTATTAGTGCTGTCAGTATGAACAGCTTTACAGTTTGTTTGGTGAGGTTTGTCCCGTAGCAGCGGCCGGCCCCTGAATGCCAGGTCGGGGTAGGTCTCCTGCATCTCCATAATGGATTGGTCTAAGCTGATGAGGTGGCGGCGTCTAGGCTTGGGCTGGGGGTTCACTGCAAGCCTGGTGTCCAAATACAGAGGTACCTGGAGAAATAAAACAGAGCTGAGTTCACTGAGTTCAGTACAGGTTGCAGCTGGTTTGTTAAGGTTGGTTATGTTTGTTAGCCCGGTTCCTCAGTCTGTCATGTCAAGCTGTGTTTTAGGTGTGTTGATGATGTATTTTGTCATACATTTTACAAATGTTTGTTCCCCTCACATGCTTTTTATACATCTGTTCATTTTGTACCAGTGGCAGAAATCAAGGAAATGCAGTCAGTGCAGCTGCACCAGGGCCTGTGGTTGACCTGGTGTGCCGTCCGGAGGGACAGCACCCGCAAAACTGTGACTCCAAACATAGTCGGACCAAGGCAGGTTATATTCAATTTTTAGATGATGCCAAGCCAATCTGCTACCTTGGATAGTCTTGTACTAAATGTATATTCATATTATTTTATTAACGCTGTTTGTGTTTTGTTTTTTTCTTCAGCAATGTATTTGTTCCCCCAGGCTTATGGAGAAATCATTATAGCATATAATATTCTTATGATATTCACAAAGGAATCAGACACAACAGCATTTTCTTTCTGCCAAGCATGTGGCATCTGCAGTTATAAGAAAGCTTTTGGAAGGTCTTGAAATAATTGAGATCACCTCATCTGAGGATGGACTGAAAGAAGCATATGTAGAACACCAATACCCAAGTCTGACCAGGTAATAAGTGAAAGGCTGAAGAAGCAGTCAACTATGGAAGCCTATAGGGGACTACATTAAAATGGTAATGTAAACTTTAAAATGAAAGTGTAATTCCACAATAGCAGTAGAATTTGCCTTTTACGTAATTCTTGTCGTATGGGCGTTCTCTGACCATATTAAATTGAAAATGAAAAAAGCTGTAAAGTAGTACCCTGCTGTACAGTGGACAATGTTCAAATGTAATAAGTAAGACTGAATTTAAAGGTAAAGCTGCTTTGCTGATATGACGAGTAGCATATTGGAAACCAGCTGCTCCAGGGGGAAGATAGTATGAAGGGTTTATTGCTGATGCTGAAACATCTGTTGAACACTGTACGAAAACACACTGATATTTATTTCTCTTTAGTCCCATGCTTTGTTGTCAGCTCCTTTCTTTCTTTTTCTCCTCCTTCTCCCCCCAGTCAAGCAGCCCTCTGCACTCTGCCCTACCTCTTTTCTATCTGCCTCTTCCTCCTCCTTCTTCTTCTCCTCTTCCTTTTGCCCTATAGTTGTCTTCTTTTCTGTGGGTTCCTCCACTTTTGTAGGCCCCACTCTCCTCTGGATAACTTCCAGCCACACCTGCAGTGTGAGATCACAGCTGTCACATGGAAGCCATGACATGAGACCGAGTTACTGTGACCTTTGACTACGTCCTATGGCTGCCATTCATTTACATATATGTATAGTATCACCATCAGCATGGCATGTTTATATTCCATGTTAATAAACTATTATCACTGACACTGTGTACTCAACCATTGTTCAAAGCAAAAAGTCCTTCAGTATTAAGAGCCTAATGTATTATGTAAGTGTTCTTTTTTTCCCAATGCTTTCAAAAGTCAACTTCTGTCATAGCTGTACTTGGATATTCTTCCTTTGATTTTCTTTCATTGCAAGATTCTGGTTTTGTCATTTGTGTGTTACTATCTTTGTTTTGATGTCTTTTAATTCCACTTTGTGTAAAATTTGAAAATGATGCAGACAGCAATGCACAGCCCTCTGATCGGACCCAGGAACACAGAAACACATTCAATGCACCATTTTTCATCAGGACTGTTTCCTTTTTCTATAAAGAAAAACTTATTTTATCAGAATCATTTGAAAGGCTTTAATCACATAGAAATTCCCACAGTGGCTTTCAATAAGGTAGAACACTATGTAATTTACTGCTGTATAATCATCTGCTGTTTGACTGGACTAGATCAAATAGGAAACATGGTTGAATAATCTCTGATCTTACCTGTGGCCCCAGCTGATCCTTCTCAAGGAGCTCCAGGAGGTGGTAACATTCCAGCCTGGCTAGCAGCAGCTCAAAGCCCACCAGTATGGCTCTGTCTGGGTTAGCATCCTCACTGAGTCTGTACTCACTGAAGTACATCAAACAGTAAAGAGGAGAACAAGACAAAAAGTAATGAGAAGAGCAGACAAAGTGGCCCTCTCAGAGATGACAGAAACAGCTTGAATCCTCCCTGTTGGTGGTCTCCCCCATTCACTTCCAGATTCACTCCCTGATTTCGTTAGAGTAACCCCAAACCCCACACACTTCCCTCCAGCTCACTACAGTTTCCAAATGTGAGATTTTGTGGTAACTTTGGGTGCAGTAACAAAATCAAAAAGTGTATCTTTAAGATCAAATGTGATCAAATTTTTAAAATGAACAAATGTAAGAGAGAAAATATAGAAAACACTTGTAAATGAGACATTTTATCGCTGAAGTGACATTTTCAGTCTCACTCACTTGACTGAAGTTCAGGCCTATCACACTGTTTACAAGTAGATGTGTGTATAGTGTATGTTTGTCCTGTTATGGGCACACCCTGGCAGCTGTAGGAACAGGCTTTGTTACAGCATTTATTGTCAATCTTTTTCTTATTCTTCTTCATGTTCCGTACCTTACTGGAGTGTCAGTATGGGGCAGGTAGCCAATAGAGGCCAGGACCGACTGAATGGTAGAAGTGCTGAGAACTGGCAGGAGACAGTAAACAAATGGACCTGTAAAAGTCTGAAAGAGACACAGAGATCAGGGAGTGGGATATTTTATAGGCGAAAAATAAATGTGTTAGTGCTGTTAGACAAACAATGTCATGGAGACACTGCTTGTGTTCTAATGCAAAACTATGCACTAATTCAAAACAGGATTTAAGAATGCAATGTGTTCACACAAAAAAAGTGACAAAGTGAAGTACACTCATACTCAAGTCAAAATGCAATGCAGTAGGAGGAGCTGTTCACAACTGGAAACATTAACATAAATTACAGGTGGTGGTGAGAAAGCAACAGAGCAGAAAATACATTTAGTTGTCTCTTTGTGAAGTTTGTCAGTGACATTCAAAGGTTGATTGACAGCTGTAGGTGGATGTGTAGCATGCCATTTTGTGTTAGTAACAAATTAGAAAGTATGTTGATTCTTTGTATAACTGCAAAAATAGTATACTTCGACAATGAGTATACTATGTAGTAGATACACATTTGGCATGTAGTCAAGTCAAGTCAGTTTTATTTGTGTAGCGCCAAATCATAACAAAAGTTATCTCAAGACGCTTTCACATAGAGTAGGTCTAGACCATACTCTTTAAAATATTATTTACAGAGACCCAACAGTT
The DNA here is from genome assembly GCA_031216445.1 of Lateolabrax maculatus. Lineage (NCBI taxonomy): Eukaryota > Metazoa > Chordata > Actinopteri > Acropomatiformes > Lateolabracidae > Lateolabrax > Lateolabrax maculatus. The sequence goes on from CM062209.1 coordinate 27,892,802, forward strand.
CCCACCATGAGCAGCACTTGGCGACAGTGGCGAGGAAAAACTCCCTTTTAACAGGTAGAAACCTCGAGCAGAACCAGGCTCTGGGTGGGGGGGCCATCTGCATCGACCGAGTTGGGTTGAAAGCGGAGGAGAGAGGGGGAGAGGGGAGACAGAACAGGAGGAGAGACAACAAATCAGACTAATAATAATAACAACTGCAGCAGTGAGTGTGGAGCAGGAACATGGGGGCAGTAGACGGCCTGCAGCCACAGATCCAGACTCTACAGCTCCAGAGGCAGAAATACCTGCAGAAAGCGAGAAGGCGAAAAAGCACAGAAAGCACAAGGACTACCAGGAAGAAATGGAGTTGGTAACCTGTATTAGTGGGATAGGAATGCGTACAGATAGAGAGGGAGAGGAGGAGAGAGAAGCTCAGTGCGTCCTAGGAAGTACCCGGCTGTCTTAAGCCTATAACAGCATAACTAAGGGATGGTTCAGGACTCACCTGAGCCAGCCCTAACTATAAGCTTTATCAAAAAGGAACGTTTTTAGCATACTCTTAAACAAAGAGAGGGTGTCTGCCTCCCGAACCCAAATTGGGAGCTGATTCCACAGAAGAGGAGCTTGATAACTAAAGGCTCTGGCTCCCATTCTACTTTTAGAGACTTTAGGTACCACAAGTAACCCTGCATTCTGTGAGCGTAGTGCTCTAGTGGGGTAATACGGTACTATCAGCTCTTTAAGATATGATGGTGCCTGACCAATAAGAGCTTTGTAAGTGAGGAGGACGACTTTAAATTCTATTCTAGATTTCACAGGGAGCCAGTGCAGAGAAGCTAATATCGGAGAAATATGTTCTCTTTTGCTAGTTCCTGTCAGTACACGTGCAGCCGCATTCTGGATCAGCTGGAGAGTCTTTAGAGACTAACTAATAAGGAATTACAATAATCTAACCTAGAAGTAACAAATGCATGAACTAGTTTTTCTGCATCTTTTTGAGACAGGATATGCCTGATTTTTATAATGTTACGTAAGTGGAAGAAGGCAGTCCTTGAAGTCTGTTTTATATGGGTATTAAAGGACATGTCCTGATCAAAGATTACTCCTAGACTCCTTACAGCGGTGCTAGAGGCCAGGGCAATGCCATCTAGAGTAACTATATCTATACATAGTGCGTCTCGCAGGTGTTTAGGACCCAGAACAATAACTTCAGTTTTGTCTGAGTTTAACAGCAAGAAATTGCAGGTCATCCAGTCTTTTATGTCCTTAATACATGACTGAAGCTTGGCTAACTTACCGGTTTCATCTGGCTTTATCGATAAGTATAACTGAGTATCATCTGCATAGCAGTGAAAGTTATGCAAGAGTTTATGGAGTGTTTCCTGATAATATTGCCTAAAGGAAGCATATACAAGGTAAATAAAAGTGGTCCGAGCACTGAACCTTGTGGAACTCCATGACTAACTTCCGTGTAGTAGTACAGAATTGGGACACAGGTTCTGTTTCTAAATAACTTTAAATATATATTTGGCCTTATTCTACTGCAATTTTCTATTCCTTCTGCACCATACACACCAGTACAATATAGGTACTGTTATCAAGCCACTGTATCAGTATCAGTCAGACTTAACTTGTACAAGTTAGATCAGGGTAGTTGAATATCACAGCCAATGTTCTGGAAACCTATTTTTTTCTGAATCTGAATAATGTTGTATGAGTGTGTGTATACACTTATTGTATAGTGATGATCAAACTTTTTTCATGATCATTGTGTAATGGTAGCCTAGACATACAGCAAAATTGAAATAAACTAACTTGTTTCCTGCTCACTGTGTCACTGTCTCAGTGTCAAATCACTCACATGTTTTTTGAAAATTTGACAGCATGTGCCACTTAGATACTAAATTATGTAACAATGATCAGGACATGTCCTTTAATGCCCATATAAAACAGACTTCAAGGACTGCCTTGTCAAACATTATAAAAATCAGGCAAACCCTGTCTCAAAAAGATGCAGAAAAACTAGTCCATGCATTTGTTACTTCTATTTTGGATTATTGTAATTCCTTATTATCGGCCTGCCCCGATAAGTCTCTAAAAACTCTCCAGCTGATCCAGATGATACTGACAGGAACTAGCAAAAGAGAACATATTTCTCCAATATTATCTTCTCTGCACTGGCTCCCTGTAAAATCCAGAATAGAATTTAAAGTCGTCCTCCTCACCTACAAAGCTCTTATTGGTCAGGCACCATCGTATCTTAAAGAGCTGATAGTACCGTATTACCCCACTAGAGCGCTGTGCTCACAGAATGCAGGGTTACTTGTGGTACCTAAAGTCTCTAAAAGTAGAATGGGAGCCAGAGCCTTTAGTTATCAAGCTCCTCTTCTGTGGAACCAGCTCCCAATTTGGGTTCGGGAGGCAGACACCCTCTCTTCGTTTAAGAATATGTTAAAAACGTTCTTTTTGATAAAGCTTATAGTTAGGGCTGGCTCAGGTGAGTCCTGAACCATCCCTTAGTTATGCTGCTATAGGCCTAGACTGCCGGGGGATTTCCCATGATGCACTGAGCTTCTCTCTCCTCCTCTCCCTCTCTATCTGTACGCATTCCTATCCCACTAATACATGTTACTAACCCCAGTTCTTCCTGGTAGTTCTTGTGCTTTCTGTGCTTTTTCGCCTTCTCGCCTTCTGCACGTATTTCTTCCTCTGGAGCTGTAGAGTCTGGATCTGTGGCTGCAGGCCGTCTACTGCCCCCATGTTCCTGCACCACACTCACTGCTGCAGTTGTTATTATTATTAGTCTGATTGGTTGTTTCTCCTCCTGTTCTGTCTCCCCTCTCCCCCTCTCTCCTCCCCTTTCAACCCAACTCGGGTCTACCTGTTAAAAGGGAGTTTTTCCTCGCCACTGATACCAAGTGCAGCTCATGGTGGAAACTGTTGGGTCTCTGTAAATAATATTTTAAAGAGTATGGTCTAGACCTGCTCTATGTGAAAAGTGTCTTGAGATAACTTTTGTTATGATTTGGCACTATACAAATAAAACTGACTTGACTTGACTTGAAACCATTGAGATCTATATAGCTCAATCAATGGATTTCAGTGAGTGATTGCCCCGCTAGAAGCAGGGTCTATAGAGATGTCAGTCAGTCTAACACTTTGGTCCAGAGTGCAACACAAACTCAATTATCAGCTGAAGTCCAATGAAATTTGACATGGATATTTATGGTCACCAGAGGATGATTCTTCTTATTTTGAAGAACCCAACTTTTCATAGTTCCACTGTCAGGCCAAATTTCTCTTTGGCCAACAACATTGTCCATGACAATGAAAGCACAACCATAAGGCCTAAAAACCCTTGACTTTATTGCATATTGCAGGTTACATAATTGAGTACATTTACACATCACTGCTCCCCAGCAGAAAATCCTTTAATATTTTGGACACTCCATAAGCTTTTCTGTAGAGCCCCCCTCAGGACAAACATTTCCACATATATATGCATTCCAAAATAATGATTACTGATTATGATGAAATCCAAAGCTCCAAGAAGATCCCTGTCCATTTTGGTTATCACCAGTAGGCAATTTGAGTGGTAAGGCCATCCCCCATGCTAGCAAAATGACCAAAATGCATCCCTTGTTAACCTGCCATCACCCCTCTCCCTCGCCTAGTGCCAGAGAGAGTGCAGTCATATAAGGTGAGAGGAAACAAATGTACGTGAGAAATGCTGAAGGACTGTTAAGATGCGAGAGAGAGAACGAGGGGGTGCACTCCCATCGGACCATCCCCCCACTTGAAAGTTAACAAATCGTCTACTGGTAATTACTAACTCTACCTTTAGGTAAAGTTATCAACCTGGTACACAAGATACCTTCCACTACAATCCTAACACAGAATGAACTCTGATTTGTGGAATATAGGGGTTTTAATGTAACCCTCTCTGGTAAAAAGTTCACCATTCATTCAATTTATTGAATAATGCGACTTTATTTGGAAATATGCACCTTTAAAGCACAGTATCTACTGACATGATAGGCATGATTAAATGCCTTCAGGTGGGTCCTGCTTTACCACCTCTTCTGTGGAGCCATCTTCAGGAGAAATTATTTGTTTTTTTCCAACACTTTGGTATTGTTGTATCTAATTAAATGGATAGGTAAGAGCGTAGGATGAGTATGTTTACCATATCGAAGGTCAAATGATCATTATTCGCCTTTATTTTTATTTTTTTTTGCCGTAACCAGTTTAACAAGCGCCATACACAATTAAACGCCTGACAGTGACACAATTAATTTGCCTAACAGGTGTCTGTTAGGCAAATTTTCACTATATCTCCTACCTCCCAAAAAGGCACAGCCTACTGGCCTTCCGAAGCCTCGGGTAGTACAATTCTTTTTTTTGCTGTTTAATGGCATTTGGCAAACAGCTTTTCGGTGCATTGCGGCCATCTTCTGGACTGTAGTGTGGATCAGAATGGTTACTATAGGCCTACTATTACAGTAAATTCTCTTATTCATTCCTGTGTTTTTTTAAATTTGGACTATTTCTCCAATACCTAGTTTTAAACATTTTGAAAGGCTTTCTTGTGATGCAGTTTTGATACTATACCTTTATAACATTTTTAAATTATATAACGTGTGCATAATCCCAGATCCATTACAGTTTAACTGCACATAACAAAAAGCACTGTCATTCAGTATACAGTACAGAAATGAATACAGAAGAACACTAAACTTTGACCCAGACCAGCACACACCTTTTGAATCCCAGACATGATATAATTAAAGCAATGGGAGGGGCTGAAGGCAGGAAGGAAAGACAGAAATACATAAGAAAGAAAGAAGAAAGTAAGACAGAAAGAAAAAAAAGACATGAGTAAGAAAGAAAGAAAGAAAGAAAGAAAGAAAAATGGCATTAGACAAAGGGCCACCTTCAGTGTCCTGATTTCCTTCTTCCAGGGTTGGAGGATCAAATTGACACAGAGAGTCTCCAGCAGCTCCGCGGCTTTAATAAAGGCAGACAGTGGCTTCCTGTAGTCAGCGCTCAGGGCCTCACTGCCCTCGCTGAAAACCTGGTAGAACGGGAACACTGTGAAAGTCGCTCCGAGTTCTGGTTCCTTCAGCAGATACTGAGCCGCCTTGTTCAGCAGCCAGGCATCGCGGCACGGCCGAACCTCTGTACACAGCTGGAGGTGGTATACATAATCCTCATAGAGCTCCTGGCGGGAAACCTCCGCCTGTTCTCCTGCTCTGATACCGTCCTTCATGACCGCCACACAGCTAACCTCTGTCAAACTACAACGAGGAAGTACAGCTGTCAAACTAGTACTTGAGGAAGTGAAAGTGAGAGCAGCTCTCTGCCACCACTTACCTGTTTTTCTCCACCCTTCATGGCCTAGTTAGAGATATGATGGCTGAAACGCTTTTTTAAACAGCAGGCATTTACTCAATATTTAAAATTAAAACATGGGATTAAATAAACCAATTACATCAAATAAAACAAAATAGTAAAATAAAATGTTCAGTTTTATAAACTATTTTCACTTACATCAGAACGAAACTGTCCAACGGCTCAAGGGATGAATGGAAATTACATTATGCTGTAAAATTACCATTGTTGCAGCATAATGTACAGTGTACTATAAGTTCAGATGGTTATACATTGTAGGAACGTGTAGAATATTAGGAATACTGTTATAGAAGGTCAAATAAATGCTGAAATAATAGATTTCTTCCTTAGAAATTCTAAACTGGGATTTTAACAAACATCTGAAAAAATGTACAGTTTTCTCATCGTGAAAAGGGCAGTGTTATGTTTATTTTGAAAACCCTCACCCGGATGCATTCATCTTTGGTTCCGGGTCGGAAGTGTGCCTTGTTATCACGCTGCCAGACTCCATTCGCAGTTTACAGCCAGTTTAAAGTAAGATTTAGTGACATTTGGCCATGTGGCGGTGTTTTTATTGAGGTAAGGAACATGCTGTTTGTTTCATGGAGGGTTGAGTCCTGTCTGTTAACGGTACAGACCTTCTTTTATACAGTTTGTGTTACAGACACCGGCGAGTGTGCCACAAACGGAAGTCATGCTTACTGTTCCTTATGTCTTAAAGGAAATGTTGGTGCACGACTGCGGGCAGGTCACACCCGTGGCGGTTTGTTTGTATGAAGCTCTGGGGCTTTCTCTTTATTTGTGCCGAAACAATTCTGAGCGTGCCACCTAGAAATCGTAACGCAACGCACGTGCGAGCTGCAGCCTGTGCGTCGCTCCGCTCAAAACCACCACGAACTGTAGCTGAACACGTCCGTATGCAAATTCATGACACATCGTCAACTCTTTATTCAGACATCATCGTTTGTGTTTCCTGTTTCCTGCCTTATGTGTAATGGGGTTCCACCAGTGCCAAAATAGACAAAACATCTGTCTATGTCATTTCATCTTCATGTACTTCAGTCGTGACAAAACTCTTTAGCCAATCAGATCGTCTATGTCGACGCTCACCTGACAAAACATTCAGCTGTGTCAATTCAACTTTAAACTGTACTTCTGTCGTCTAGTTGCGCTCACTGTCGTCTCACTGTGTCGTTATGATGTGTCGTCCTCCCTGTTGTTTGACTGTGTAGTTTTGTATAAAGTTGCTGAATGCACACTGTGGAAACAGGAGGATTTTACAGTTCTGTTGTTTCTCCGTCATCAACGACTACGGCAGTGTCCGTGGTGTCTCAAATAGTGCAGCTGCAGGCTGTCGGTAAGCTTTGAAGTGTTTAATTTTTATTCTTTGGCCAAGTGCAAGTGCTTTTCTGCTTTCCTGCTTTTGACTTTGATGAATCCAAACTGAAAGGTCATTTCATCAATTTTCGATTCGAAATTGTGACAACTCTAATAAGCACCATATGCTGGGTGGTGCTCAATATGTCTGTCGCCCTCAGGTGTCTGTTAGACAAATTTTCACTAAATCTCCTCCCTCTCAAAAAGGCACAGTCTACTGGCCTCAGGTCAGACTCAAACCCAGGCTGCTGCAATAAGCAGTCAGCTTCATGGTCTACCTGCTGAGCTACCAGAGCACCAGGCAAACAGCTCGTAGGTGCATTACTGCCAACTTCTGGATTGTAGTCTGGAGCGGTTGTTATACTGTTAAATTAAATTCTGCTATTAATTCCTGTATTTTCTAAAAATCTAAATGGCTGATATTTACATTTCATTTGAGTCGCAATATGATATTCATTAAATTTGCTTATTGTTTACATTATCACTTGGTATCAGTTGTGATTATGTCTTTCTAGTGTGCATCGCCATATTTTTTGTTATTCCCCTCTCTTCTTTTACATTTTTAACAAAATGTGAGAGGAAGAACCCTTTTGTGTGTATAGAAAAGGTCTTCAATCTTTTATTTCAACTCCTAAAAATTGTGGGCCAAGACAAAAGTGTTGCATTTATGTTTTTGTTCAGTGTAGTAAGTCTACTTTACTTTTCTTGACTTTAAAATATTTTTCTCACTGTGTGTTGGTTATGCCAAAAAAAGAAAACATTCCATGTCCTGATAATGGTTGTTCTTTTATTATCACAGACTATGTACTTGTCTGCTGTTTGTAGCTGGATCCAGCATTTTTGAAAAGTGATTTTAGGCAGCTACTTCTTCTGTGTAGAATTCATGCTGTTATTACATTTCTCATTTTAGTCTTGTTCTGAACGTCTGTCCTTCTGCAGGATCAGAGAAGCACAGACATGAAGAATAGAAGTGGGGGGTGTCTGGACAGTCGGCTCAGACAGAGAGTGGAGCAGGTACAGTCTCATCATTCTCCCAGGGCTGCAATGTTATGAGTTCAGTGGTATTCATTTAACAAATAAGCCTAAATGGAAATGTTTGTATAATAGTTTCACAGACACACACAGTCAATTTTTAGAGCACACCTTCCCCAAAATACAAAAAATGGTGCCAATCAAAACATGAAAAATATGACAAATATGGCAACATAGTCATTCACCAAGCAAAGTAATAATAGCAATAATTTACGTAATTTATGTATAACTTATCTCAAACTGTTACTAAAGAAGAGACAAGGATAAATGTCTTAACTTATGGGACAGTTTGGTAACCGTCCTGCCATCAGAGGAGTTTTTCTTGTTAAATTGACACCTGATCAGAAAATGGGTTTTGAATTTATGATATCAGTGTCGGCCATCTTGATTCTATTTCATGTTGAATTGTGTCTTCAGTGTCTGGCGTCCAACAACCGTGAATATGTGGATCTTTCAGCCATTGCCCTGGAACTTCAAAAACTGTACAGGCAAGTTCATCAGAACAGGGATATGATCTTGCTTAAACTCAAGCAAAGATGGTGATTGTGCTTAACTTTGCTTCATACACGTTCAACACTGATTTTTGTAGTCAGAAAATCATCCAATGGATGAACACAGGCACTTCTATTAAAATGTATTAATTTTCTTTTTATGTGTTTGATAATTAAAAGTCATAATGTTTGGTTTGTATTGTATCCTTAGGATGGAGTATGGCAGAAGAAACAAGACTGCTTTCAGGATTCAAGTACAGAAAGGTAAGAGAGGCACGAGTAGACTGGTGCCTTATTACACTGTGGAAGTTGCTTGGCTTATATGTGTTTTTAGGGTGGGGCAGACAGGACGGGGTGAAGATGATTGTTTGTTTGGATTTAGTTTTAGTCATGATAATGGAATTATTGTTATGTGATCACAGGAGAAGAGACCTTATGTCAAGATGAAAGAAATATTCTGTAATTCTGAGAGATCATAAACAATGACACACATGACCTCTCCAGCCTCATGTGCCAAACAGTCCATCTCAGTTTTCATGATCAATCTCTTCTTCTGTAAGCAGCTCTGATGTATCTTTTCCATCTGCCTCTCCTAGTGTATGAAGCAATCATGAAGGAGTCTGGGCTCAATGATCTGGAGAGCAAACACTTGGCTAAGAGAGCCAAGCGCAGCCCCAATGACACTGGGTAAAGGACACTCTCTGGTCACTGCGTGGTTTGGACCAGCATGTCTTTCACCTCAGGACTCTAACAGTCCTTCTCTCTGTGTGTTCACAGTGACAGCAGCAGCATCTCAGAGTCCTCCGACAGTGACGACCACATTCTGGAGAACACTGTAAGTTAAATCTGACAGTCAGTCAGGAATCATAGTAGAAGCATGTTGGTCATAGAATTTTGACTGAAATATTAAAATTAAGTTTTAATATTTCAGCTTGAATTGTGAAAATTAAAGTTTGAGAATGTCCACTGAGTTATGGCCATTTACTCATGTTGCTTTAACGCTCTTGTATTTTCTCAGATCGCTCCGAGTCATCCACAATCAGTTGCATTAGAACAGTGCTTTTGAAAGGACCGCATTAGCTCTATAAGTGTAGCTGACTGTGTAGCTCAGGATTTTTTGGTTAAAGTAGGCTTGATGGTTTCATCCTCAGCGCCTCCTGTCCACATATTAAGCAAGACACTGAACTTCTTGTAGTGCATTTTATTCTACAGCGTATGAAGTGGCTTTGAGTTAGAGAGACTGCCTCATTAATGTAAGTTAATGTAAAAGAGATAGCAGTTTGGCAGTCAGTGAGGAATTATAGGAAAACATTTTGGCACTTTTGGGGTGATCATTCAAATATTGAATGTACATTTGCTGAAGTTTAGATTAAATGTATAGCAAGAATATTGAAAAAACTTAATCTGTTCAGAGAAAAAATTAGCGGGCCTGTACTGAGAGATTATTGTGATAAATAATCATTCAACAATAAACAATTAGATAAATAAATAAACAATCAGTCAAGGATCAGTTCAGGTGTTAATAAGTCTAATACGTAAAGAGCTATTTAACAGCAGCTCTTGTTCTCCAGCTGTTTAATCTCTCAGCAGTGATGTAGAAGTACACTCCAAGCATGTAACAGGTCAGAAGAGGTCTGTGAAACAAAGTTTTTGAGTTTGGTATTAAGTGACTCTTTAAATGCTTTTAAATGGCCTCATGGGGGTCCATACCAAACCAAAAACTATTTACCTGTTCCTTGGCACACTGGCCATTTTTCGACCAAATATAATTGAAATTAATTTTTGAGATATCCAGCTAATTAACAGGACAACAAACATACATATGGGACTGAACACAACCTCCTTTGTTAAAGGTAATATCAGGTGTGTTTCCCAGGATGATTAACGGGAACTTTATGAAATTGTTGCTCTTAAAGGTTTTGCCCCTGGCAAGGACAACACACTCAGTGCCTATTTTAAGAGCTTATTAAGTTGATTTACAGTTCTCTCTAGTGGTAAAGAGCCATTTCAAATTACAAAATCAGGTAGGAGAGATTTAGTGTTGCGTCCTCCCAGGTATGGATGACACCTGAGAAGAACACTTTAGACCTGTACACCATGGGAAAACCCTGTATGTGAATTTAAGGATGCTTATTGATTTGTCTGCTGTTAAAATTTATCTCCTTAAGTCTGACTAAAGGACCAGTCCAACATTTTGTGAATTTGTACTTGTCCAACCTGCAGTAAGATTAGATCTGTCATTATCTTCACCTCTAGCTTGCTAACTAATAAGATATGGTGTTTGTGAAATGTGTATATTATTCTTTTGATAGAGCTAGGCACGCAATTTCCCTCTCTTTCTAGTTTTTGTACTAATGCAGGCTAAACACATCCTGGACACAACTGCACTGGACACACAGAGATCTGACTCTGGGGTTGACAACTAACAAAGCACATTTCCCAAATGTTGGACTGTTACTTAAAATTATTGGCAAAGGCCTTTTGGACAGTGAGATCTAACCATTCCTTGCTTCCCTGCTTTTTGCCATCCGCAGCCCAGCAACCACATGAACAGCTCTCTTACATCTTTGTATCGGAAGGGACACCCTGACTCCAGCACCTGCTCACCCCTGAGAGATCAACCTGCTGCCAGCAGTTCTGCCGGCATAGCTGCCCCCCCTCCCAGTGCAGGGACGCTGGTTTCCACAGGAGGGTGGTTCATCGATAGAGGCAGACGCACTGAGACGAGTAACCTCCTCATCGATCTGTGTGAAGAGGAGCCAACTAATACAGCAACAAATGTAAGTGGAGGGCATGTCTGTACTTAATTCATAACAATATTTGTTTTGTTTTTTTAACATAAAAACAACAGAGACTTTTAGATCCCTAAATGAAGGACTGTGACCAAGATATTTACAGAGCAGGACATTTTAAACTTGAAAAGTTAGTACTGCTATTTTTGTGATGAGGTCAAATTGCACAATAGTACAAGCCATGCTGATGTATTGGTGTGGTTCTGCTGCTCTTTCCTGGGTGGTGCCTGTGATGTTTGATTGATAAGTCATTTATCAGCCACTTGGTGCTGATAGAAGGTGACATACCGAGCATTGTGCTTAACAGTGCAAGGGTTGTTACAGCAGACACCTGTAAATCTTTCTGGATTTCCTCACCATAAACATTAATTCTCTCGAATTCCAGGAAGAAGGAGAAAAAATATATACATTCAGGGGTGCATTTCTGTCAATATTAAACCAACTGGAGTTAAAAGCAAGATAAAGTGCAGGACACATGTCTCTTAAGGTGGAATTTTGTGGTGATTAACAGGTATATGTCATCTATGGGTGTTGTGCTGTTAGAGCTGTAGACGGACGTATAAGCAGCATCATTTAATTAACTCATCCCCCTTCCTCTTTCTATCTCAAATGTAAAATGAGTGAAATACGGAGCGTGTCATGACCTTTATCTGGTCTGATGTTTGTAGGTGTAATGATACTCAGCATAAACAAACGTTCCATTTGGTTGAGATCAACATGGAGAGGTTAATCTGCATGGCTGTGAGAGGCTCTGTTACCTTTAACAGTCAATGCCACTGTTTTTCTTGACTTCTTTAGCACATAATAGAAACTCCCTCCACTTTGGAGTCAGAATTCTGTTTTGGATCAACCTAATACACTGACTGACATGTATTTTTGTCACCAACAGACAGATGTGTCCATGCTGGAGTCTAAGAAATCTCACAAAAAGTCAAAAAAAAGGAGGAACATCACCACTGAAACCACTGAGTCTCACACCCAGAACAAGAAAGGTACTACTTTGTCTAGTTTGGTAGTCTAACTATAAAATATAGATCCTTAACCTATTAATGTACCACACAGCTATGTATCCTTATTGTGATTTTCAAGAAGGGTTACAACTTATATATATGTATGTGTGTATATATATGTGTATATGTATGTATATATGTATGCGTATATGTATATGTGGCGTATATGTATGCGTATATGTATATGAATGTATATGTGTGTATATGAATGTATATGTGTGTGTGTGTGTGTGTGTGTGTGTGTATATATATGTGTGTGTGTGTGTGTGTATATATGTGTGTGTGTGTGTATATATGTATGTATATATATATATATATATATATATAAATAAAAATAATCTCTCATTATTTTGGACAGTATATATAACAAGTTCAATAACAAGTTACCACAGTCCACTGTGATGTCTGTAATAGTATTTTTTTTCTGTATGAATGACTTCTCAGCAAAATCCAAGTCACCAGAGCTGCAGTATCCCTCTCTGAAGTTTGAAGATGTAGGAGGTAATGACGAGACATTAACGGTTAGTACCTTTTAACCTGGCTACTTTGTTGCTCTTGTTCTCTTCTGTTGTAAAATTGAGATGGCTGCAGTTCATTGCTGTCAGTCTGGGAGTTTTCCTACGGTGCGGTGTTCAGTGAATGTTATATTATCTACTTGTATTGTAGTGTTCACTTGCTGTTATTTGACATGGTTGCAGGAGGTGTGTAAGCTGATGATCCACTTTCGTCATCCAGAGGTGTACCAGCAACTGGGAATGGTTCCTCCAAGGGGCTTTCTCCTCCATGGACCTCCTGGCTGTGGAAAGACCCTACTGGCCCAGGCTGTAGCTGGGGTGAGTACTGGACAACACCAGCCCACAGAGAAAATAGCTTTGTGTTGTCACTTAAATGTTGTGTTACATCAGAGGGTACAATATAGGACATAAATAGCTATATCTTGTCAATAGTAGCTGTGTGTATTGTGTGTGCTCATAGAACAAAGTGATGTGATTATGTGTTTCAGGAGCTGCAGCTGCCTATGTTGAAGGTGTCTGCTCCGGAGCTGGTGTCTGGGGTGTCCGGGGAGTCTGAACAGAAGCTCAGGGAGCTGTTTGAGCTGGCTGTGGTTAGTACTGAGGAGGTTCAGTAGATACAGCTACCCAGATACACAAGTGATGTTCCTGTGGTCCTGCTGATACAGTAAAACTGCTATTATTGATTGATATGATAAATAATGTTGACCATGTCTTTCTCTGTTGACATCACTGGTTCTTTTCTCCCCTTGCAGAGCTCTGCCCCATGTATCCTGTTCATAGATGAGATAGATGCCATCACCCCTAAGAGAGAGGTGGCCTCTAAAGACATGGAGAGGAGGATTGTAGCGCAGCTGCTAACCTGCATGGATGGTAAGATACACTGCCCTCAGAGTGACATGAAGTTCCCCTTGGGAAATGTTATGCTTACTGGAGCAAGCAGGCTCACATTAAAGTCTATTGACCATGTGAGAGGTCATATTGATGGAACTACTGTTCCATCACTGGTGAGTCATTGCAGTGTAATATGCATGGATATGAACTTAAAGTCATTGTCAACTTCCCTGAAGTGTAACATGACATATCGACCATACTTTACAGGAACCCTTCCCCTGTTATTCTTCCACAACATATTTTATAACCAATTGACAAGAAAAACACTTACTTCGGTTTTTCATTTGAAAAACATTTATCATTTTAAATCTATATCATAGATCATAGACAGACTGAAAGTAGGTTATACATTGGTCTAAATCTGCTTTGGACATTTAAAATACCCTTTTTGTGGATTACTTTAACATATTAAACTTGTCTGGTAAAGAGCTGCAAGTGACAAAGCTCTACAGAGATGATCAGTAATTAAAGACGGTATTTTAATTACTGATCATCTCTGTAAGATATTCCCATAATTCTGATTAATTGATGAATAACTGCTCTCCGTGCAGTTTGGTCCATGTGTAAAACAGATGCAGACAGAATGCTATCAGATCGGCACCATGAGTGTATGTCATGCCCATGTAGCATCCTGACAAACAACCCATGCTGACCTGCATTCTCCAACATACAAAATCAGATTTAGGTAACACCATAGCCTCACTGTCACTTCACCCAAATCTGAAATTAGACTAATTGAGGAGCTGGCGGGTATGCCAAATGCAAAAGGTGAAGTGACTGCCAAATAATAAGAAAAGAAAGGAAGAAAAAGGCCTAATGTAAGCAGACTTCCACGGGTGAAATCACATTTTTCTGGTGCTTGCCTTCTGACAGACTTGAACAGTTTGACAGTGACAGCACAGGTCCTGGTGATCGGTGCCACCAACAGGCCAGACTCCCTGGACCCCGCCCTCCGCAGAGCTGGACGCTTCGACAGAGAGATTTGCCTGGGCATTCCTGATGAAGCAGCTCGTCTCAGGTCAGTCATACAGTACATGATTAAGGAGAAATGGGGATCCACATACTACGCTAAATATTGTAGCCTGTTCATTTAGATTAATAGTCTCAGCAAACATTTCTAGTTGCACTTTTGTCCTTTCCTTCCTGATTTTGTCAAAGCTCCATATACCATCCCTAAATCTCCAGTTTCTCCAGCGACAGGAAAGTTCTGGGGTGAACCAAATGGCACCAAATAGTTAATCCTCAAATGTCACTGCAATCTGCCTGTTAAATTTAGGGATTTCTTGTCTACACATTGAGGTATTTACCAAATGATCACAGTTGCACCCTGTCTATCCTCACACAGTCTGAACACTTAAACACAATGTGTTCTGCTCTGTCAGGATCTTGAAGACCTTGTGCCGAAAGCTGAAGCTGCCGGAGGACTTTGACTACCGGCAGCTGGCCCGGCTCACCCCCGGCTACGTGGGCGCAGACCTCATGGCTCTGTGTCGTGAAGCTGCCATGAGTGCTGTAAACAGGGTTCTGCTGGAAATGAGGGGACAGCCTCAGAGCCTTAGCCAGAGCTCTCCTAAAGAGCCGTCAACCAGCATAGTTCAGACTGAAGCTGCTGGGACAGACAAAGAGGTCAGAGAGCAGCAGATAACAGAGATCAACCCAGTGCCTCAGGAAGAGTCAGGACAGAGTCACCTGCAGGTAGGAGGACCTCCAACAATACATCTTAATAATTTTTCATCTACAATCATTTAAAAAAAGTAATAAACATCTGGGTCTTGTGTTCTCTGTACAGCAGGGAGAACTCTGGCACCTGCTGCACCTGCTGAGGGACACTGAAAGGCTGTCAGAGGAAGAGCTGGCCGGTCTGTCCATCCTCATGTCAGACTTCCAGGCCTCTCTGGCCAGTGTCCAGCCCTCAGCCAAGAGGGAGGGCTTCGCCACTGTGCCAGATGTCACCTGGGAGGATGTGGGAGCCCTGCAGGACATTAGAGAGGAGCTCACCATGGCTATACTGGTAAATACCAGGCTTCTTCACATTTAACGTCCATGTTCCAGACTGAGAAGGCCCCATCTCATTTTCATATCTTTTGTCATATTGTTATTTTCGTGTGTGTACGTCTTGCAGGCTCCAGTGCGTTCTCCAGAGCAGTTCAGAGCTCTGGGGCTCAGTGCTCCATCTGGTGTGCTGCTTGCTGGACCTCCAGGATGTGGAAAAACCCTGCTGGCCAAGGTCCCCCCCACCACACCAACACAGTTATACCGAGTTACCTAGAGTTAGCTGAGTAACACAGGGCTGGCATTTCTTTGAACAGTTCTAGTGCAGTTCAGTGTAAAATATTTTACAATGTTCTATTATGGTCTATCAGCTCACTACATTTTCTCTTTGTTATCAAAATAGATCCTAAATTATCAGTTTAGTCTGATTTCTTATGGTTAATTAATATTTATATTCTAGAGAAAATGTTTTTTTTTTTTTTTTTTCTCATTGCTGAGGCCTGTTTATATTGAGCATTATATTAACTCATCTTCCGCAGTCCACCATAAAGATTAGTTAATTTCTTATGTAGCAAATTGGACTATTACTTGTATTTTGTTATGCCACCCTGTGCTGTAGAATGATGCCTTGTACCTTGAATTAGTCATTTGAACGGCCCTGAAAATATGACTGGGACTAAAAAGAAACTCTTCTAACAGCTGACAGTAGGACTGAAGTTATTCTTGAAGCTTCCTACACCTTGCAAGTTCTTTGACAACAATTCTAAAGCACTTTGACACAAAATCAGACAAGTTAAACAAGCTGGGTGCCGTGTTATTACAGGAATAGTGTAACATTTTTGGGAAATAAGCTTATTTGCTTTCTCTCTGAGAGTAAAATGAGACGATCAATACGGCTCCCATGTCTTTAAAAAACACACCGGTTAAAGCTCTCTGATGAAGATGATGTATCTTCTTTGTTTCATTTGGACACAAACAGAAATGTTAAAATGACTAGTTGCGGTTTTAGGGTGAGTCATGTGCTGTAGAAAATTCTTGTTGAACAACAGCTGGGTGCAGTGACTACACACAGTCCCCTTAAGTCTTGTTGTCACAGTGAAGTTGTCAGATTTGGTACCAGCGTGCCTGTACAAAGTCCAAAACCTGTACTCACCGACTGTATGCGGCAACCTGATAGAAATGCTGCACAATAGTGCTATTCAGATGAACTGTTCTATAAAGAAATAGTTCCAGCATGTTTTGACTAAATTTCCATACCTCCTGGAATATCGCTGCATGTTTGTCTTGTCATGGTGGGATAGCTTTGCACTCTCACTCCTGGAGGAGACAAAATATCTGTCCAGGGTAGTGGAATAATGAAAAGGTTGATTAAATGTTCAAATCAGAGCCAACTAGGGGAAAATGTGCGACCATATTTTAATAAATATTGGCCTACACGTCACTTGGCTGTCTCTACAAAGAGAGAGCGAAGCTTCTCATTGTCTCATTGGGTTGTCCCCTAACAGGCAGTGGCCAATGAGTCAGGCCTCAACTTCATCTCTGTCAAGGGTCCAGAGCTGCTCAACATGGTGAGTCATGAGCTACATGAACATGATTATGTAGTGGAGGCTGCCTGTGCATTGTTGGATCATAGTACAGCCAACAGACTCGCACTTATTGACTTTGTTCTGTTAGCATCTCATCACTGTGCTTATAGCTGGTGTTTCTGTATATCTGATGATTTGTTTGGACTCTGCTTGCTTTTAATGATTTTTCCAACAGGTCTTCACCGTTGTCCTTATTCACCACACCCATGAGTCAGAGAGGGCTGATGTTAAATCAGTGTCACTAACTGATGAGTCTCTGTCTGTCTGTGCAGTATGTGGGAGAGAGTGAGCGGGCCGTCAGACAAGTCTTCCAGAGAGGACGCAACTCTGCTCCTTGTGTCATCTTCTTCGATGAGATTGATGCTCTGTGTCCTCGCCGTTCAGGCCACGAGGTGAGAGGGATGGAATCCATGAGAATCATGTCCAAGACTCTACAATGCAACAACACAGCAGACATTTTTATACATTGTTTTAAAAAAAAAATGGGACAAAAACTAATATTGGTCTATTTCAACAAATACCAAAAAGTCAAGCTAGAAGAATGACCGTAAGAGACAAAGATTAATTATCTTCTAAATGTAAAAAAATATTTTTTGGACTGCTCTGGCTTCCACCCACATTCCAGAGACATGCAAGTTCATTGTGATTCTAATTTGACTCTGACCCTGTTATTGACTGGCAACCTGTCCCCCCGTGCGACCCTCTAAGGATAAGCGGTAGAGATAATGGATATAGACAACTTGTTTTTGTCGCGATCTGGGGGCGTGTGTATGAAGTGTGTTGTGTGTTCAGTCAGGAGCCAGTGTGCGGGTGGTCAACCAGCTGCTCACAGAGATGGACGGCCTGGAGACTCGACGGCAGGTCTTCATCATGGCTGCCACCAACAGACCAGGTACAGATCCAGCTTCAGTCAGACCTGAACCCCTCAGGGTAACCAAGCTGAGAGGGTTCCAGCTTCTTGCTTCCCCCTATAGTGTTCAAGATCCAAAGACCCATGTCAAGTCAAGTCAAGTCAATTTTATTTGTATAGTGCCAAATCATAACAAAAGTTATCTCAAGACGCTTTCACATAGAGTAGGTCTAGACCATACTCTTTAAAATATTATTTACAGAACAACAGTTCCCACCATGAGCAGCACTTGGCGACAGTGGCGAGGAAAAACTCCCTTTTAACAGGTAGAAACCTCGAGCAGAACCAGGCTCTGGGTGGGCAGCCATCTGCATCGACCGAGTCGGGTTGAAAGGGGAGGAGAGAGGGGGAGAGGGGAGACAGAACAGGAGGAGAGACAACAAATCAGACTAATAATAATAACAACTGCAGCAGTGAGTGTGGAGCAGGAACATGGGGGCAGTAGACGGCCTGAAAGCACAAGGACTACCAGGAAGAAATGGAGTTGGTAACCTCTATTAGTGGGATAGGAATGCGTACAGATAGATAGAGAGGGAGAGGAGGAGAGAGAAGCTCAGTGCATCATAGGAAGTCCCCCAGCAGTCTAAGCCTAACATAACTAAGGGTTGGTTCAGGACTCACCTGAGCCAGCCCTAACTATAAGCTTTATCAAAAAGGAAAGTTTTTAGCATACTGTTAAATGAAGAGAGGGTGTCTGCCTCCCGAACCCAAATTGGGAGCTGATTCCACAGAAGACGAGCTTGATAACTAAAGGCTCTGGCTCCCATTCTATTTTTAGAGACTTTAGGTACCACAAGTAACCCTGCATTCTGTGAGCGTAGTGCTCTAGTGGGGTAATACGGTACTATCAGCTCTTTAAGATATGATGGTGCCTGACCAATAAGAGCTTTGTAAGTGAGGAGGACGACTTTAAATTCTATTCTAGATTTCACAGGGAGCCAGTGCAGAGAAGCTAATATCGGAGAAATATGTTCTCTTTTGCTAGTTCCTGTCAGTACACATGCAGCCGCATTCTAGATTAGCTGGTGAGTCTCTAGAGACTTATCAGGGCAACCCGATAATAAGGAATTACAATAATCCAACCTAGAAGTAACAAATGCATGAACCTAGTTTTTCTGCATCTTTTTGAGACAGGATATGCCTGATTTTTATAATGTTACGTAAATGGAAGAAGGCAGTCCTTGAAGTCTGTTTTATATGGGTATTAAAGGACATGTCCTGATCAAAGATTACTCCTAGACTCCTTACAGCGGTGCTAGAGGCCAGGACAATGCCATCTAGAGTAACTATATCTATACATAGTGCGTCTCGCAGGTGTTTAGGACCCAGAACAATAACTTCAGTTTTGTCTGAGTTTAACAGCAAGAAATTGCAGGTCATCCAGTCTTTTATGTCCTTAATACATGCCTGAAGCTTGGCTAACTTACCGGTTTCATCTGGCTTTATCGATAAGTATAACTGAGTATCATCTGCATAGCAGTGAAAGTTTATGGAGTGTTTCCTGATAATATTGCCTAAAGGAAGCATATACAAGGTAAATAAAAGTGGTCCGAGCACTGAACCTTGTGGAACTCCATGACTAACTTCCGTGTGCACGGAGGATTCATCATTTACATGGACAAACTGAAATCTATCTGATAAATACGACTGAAACCAGCTTAGTGTGGGTCCTTTGACGCCAATCAAATGTTCCAGTCTCTGTTATAGGATACAATGGTCAATGGTATCGAAAGCGGCACTAACAGAACAAGTACAGAGACAAATCCTTTATCTGACGCAATCAAAAGGTCGTTTGTCACTCTCACCAGTGCTGTCTCTGTGCTATGATATTCCCTAAATCCTGACTGAAAATCCTCAAATAAACTATTGCTGTTTAGAAAGTCACATAACTGATTAACGACCACTTTCTCAAGGATTTTGGAGAGAAAGGGAAGGTTAGATATAGGTCTATAATTGGCTAAAATCCCTGGATCAAGCGTAGGCTTTTTAAGAAGAGGTTTAATTACAGCTACTTTGAAGGACTGTGGTACATAGCCTGTTGATAAAGACAGATTGATCATGTCTAGTAAAGAAGTGCTAACTAAGGGTAAAACTTCTTTAAGCAGCCTGGTTGGGATGGGGTCTAAGAGGCAGGTTGTTGGTTTAGACGAAAAAATCATTGAAGTTAGTTGGTAAAGGTCAATTGGAGAAAAACAGTCTAAATATAAATCTGGTTCTACAGCTGCTTCTGAGGTTCCTGTACTCGAAGATGTATCTGAACTAGCTGAGAGCACAAGATGATGAATTTTATCATCAAAGAAGCTCATGAAGTTATTACTACTGAGAGCTCTGGGAATACATGGCTCAAAAGAGCTCTGACTCTGTGTCAGCCTGGCTACAGTGCTGAAAAGAAACCTAGGGTTGTTCTTATGTTCCTCTATTAGTGAGGAGTAATAGGCTCCTCTGGCATTACGGAGGGCCTTCCTGTATGTTCTAAGACTATCTTGCCAAACTAAATGAGTTTCCTCCAGTTTGATGGAACACCATTTCCTTTCTAATTTTCGCGATGTTTCTTTTAATTTGCTGGTTAAGGAGTTATACCATGGAGCTAACCTCTTTTGTTTTATTATCTTCTTTTTGATAGGGGCAATACAATCAAGAGTCGTTCGCAGCGAGCCTGCAGCACTATCAACCAGATGATCAATTTGGGAGGGACTAAAGTTAGCACAGGAGTCCTCCGTTACATTGAGACATGGCATTGAATTAAATGCCGATGGAATCACTTCTTTAAATTTAGCTACAGCACTATCAGACAGGCATCTACTAAAGGAATGTTTGCCTAATGGCCTATAGTCCAGTAATATAAATTCAAAAGTTATTAAATAATGGTCTGATAAGACAGAATTTTGTGGGAAGACTTAAATCTTCAATTTCGATCAGAAACCAATCGAATCTAATAGTGAGATAAACGCAGAACTAAGGCTATCATTTTCTACATCCACGTGAATATTGAAATAACCTACAATAATGACTTTCTGTTTTGAGGACTAAACTTGTTAAAAACTCTGAAAATTCTGCTAAAAAATCAGAATACAGACCAGGAGCGCGTACACTATGACAAATAGAATTGGCTGTAGAGTTTTCCACATTGAGTGTGAAAGACTAAGAACAAGACTTTCGAATGAGTTAAAACTAAGTTTAGGTTTAGGGTTGATTAATAAGCTAGAGTCGAAGATGGCTGCGACTCCATCTCCTCGGCCAGTGCCTCGAGGAATGTGAGTGTTACTATGACTAGGAGGAGTGGACTCATTCAGGCTAACATATTCTTCCTGACACAGCCAAGTTTCAGTTAGGCAAAATATATCCATATGATAGTCAGATATTAAATCATTGACTAACACAGCTTTAGACGACAGAGATCTAATGTTTAAGAGTCCACATTTAATTCTCTTATTTGGTTGTACCACTACACTGGTAGTTTTAATTTTTATTTATTTATTAAGTTTTTACGAGTAACTCCTCTTCTGTTTGAATTTGAATTAATTAAATGAAGTGGTCGGGGGACAGACACAGTCTCTATGGGATTTTTTACGGGGTTTTGGGTGGGTGACCGCTCTAATGGAAGCGCAGAGAAGCGTGTAGGACTGCAGCTCTGCTTCCTGGTCTGAACTCTGTATTGTCACAGTGTGGGTCCACTAATAAACTTGGTCAGATTTCTGGCTATGAGAGCTGCACCATCCAAAGTAGGATGGATACCATCTCTCCTCATCAGACCAGGTCTCCCCCAGAATGTGGTCCAATTATCTACGAAACCCACATGGTTTGCTGGACACCACCTTGACAACCAGCGGTTGAATGACGACATGTGGCTATACATGTCATCACTGGTCAGATTTGGCAGGGGTCCAGAGAAAACTACGGAGTCCGACATTGTCTTTGCGTAGTTACACACCGACTCCACATTAATTTTGGTGACTTCCGATTGGCGTAATCGGGAGTCATTACCGCCGACGTGAATTACGATCTTACAGTATTTACGTTTACTTTTAGCCAGCAGTTTTAGGTTTGACTCAACGTCGCCCGCTCTGGCCCCGGGGATACACCTAACTATGGCCGCTGGTGTCGCTAATTTCACGTTTCTGAGGATTGGGCTGCCAATTACCAGAGTGTGTTTCTCAGCGGGTGAGTCGCTGAGGGGGGAGAATCTATTTGAAACGTGAAGGGGTTGGTGGTGAACCGTGGGTCTCTGCCTGGGACTATGCCTCCTTCGGACAGTCACCCAGCCGCCCTGACTGCCCGGCTGCTCGGGAGCTGCTGGGGGGCTAACAGGAGCTGCACTGGGTCGGTCCGCACCGACTACAGGGGGCTGGCTATCTACAGCTAAAGGCTGGCTATCTATGGTGCGGAGCCGGGCTTCTAGTCTGCTAAGCCTCTCCTCCAATGCTACAAATAAACTACATTTAATACACAAACCTTTATCGCTAAAGGAGGCAGAGGAGTAGCTAAACATGTGACACACCGAGCAGGACAGAGCAGGAGAGGAAGAGGGAGAGAGAGAAGCCATCGCTAGCAGAGGAGCTACAAGAGGCTACAGAAGCTAACAAAACTGAGCAGCGAACAGAAGCTATGAAATTAACGAAAAGTCGCTAAAAAAGGGAGAAAGCTGTGTGTGTTTTAAGACTATTGTTTAAATAAACAGTGGGTAATTAGCCGCTGCGGTGAAGAATATAACCATGTTAACTCTTTTGAGTGAGAGCAGCAAAAACACGCAGTACAGAGACACCGGCAACCGGAAATGATACGATACGCTTACCGCAGCACGTCAGCACGTAGAGACACGCAGGTTCATTGTGACCCATGTCTCACATTTATGTTGTGACCCTGTGAAGGGGCTTGACCCCTAGGTTAGGAACCACTAGACTAAAGTAGCTAACTGTATATAAAGTAGTTTGAACTACCTCGACCGACCGACCGACCGACCTACCTTGACCAGCTTACTCTTTGATGCACCAGTTTGAACAATTTTATGTCATACATAATATTACAGGTCACAGGGGACATGTTTATGTGGACTAACTTTAATTTTGGTACTTTGAGTACATTTAGCTGAAAATAAGTCGGCACTTTTACATAAGTAGAATTTTAAATGCACATTATATATAGTACACTGAGCTGCTCGCCCCTAGCCAGCCCAGCCTTACACCCCACTGCTATTGTATTGTATTGTATTGTATCTAAAGATTAACAATAAAAACAACAGTAATTCAAGTAGTAAGGCTATATATAATACTTAAAATAATAACATAAATAATAATTAATACTACTGATAAGAACAACGATAATGGTAACAATAACACCGGTTAAAATCATAAGCATCATACTGACAATAGTTTGTAGCTTTTAATGATGATTTAAATTTTAAAGTTAAGTTAAAGTTAAAGAAAGTGTTTTTGAGTACCTTGAAAAGTGCGCTATAAATAAAATGTATTATTATTAATGAAAATATAAATGATGATGATATAAAACAACAAAACAATAAAAACAAAACCGTTGATGATGATCATAATAACAATAATAATGCTAACCTCACTGGAAGAAAGAAAATAAACAATATGGAAAAACATCAACATCAACAATGCTTATCAGATCCGAATTGGGTTTATTGCCTTGTAGGTTTTCACGTGCAAGGAATTTGCTGTTGTGTATTGGTGCATAACAATAAAACTTAGGAGACAAGTAGTGCAAAAATCAACATAAGCATGAATATAAAATAGGAATAGAAATATTTTACAATACAGAATATGAAAAAATATTAAATGTTTGCACTCTATCTCTCTATCCTCTCCTCTCTTAGGAGATTCTGTCACTGTATTATGTTTATATTATGTTTTGATTCCAGTTTAAAAGGATGGTCTTCTTGGCAATAGTTAAGGCTCTATGGAGAACAATGGAAGCAGTGCTGCTCAGTTGTAAAGTTGATAGGTCGCCTAAGATGCAGACCTCAGGGGATAAAGGGATTGTTGTATTGGTATCTACAGGATCTAAATACTTTTTACCACTTTTTTTCAACTTGTAACAAAGATTTTCCAACTAAACTCACCACTTGGCTTTCTTCTAAAACACTGAATGACCCTCACTGTCTTGTCTCTTGACAGATATCATCGACCCTGCCATACTGAGGCCAGGTCGTCTAGATAAAACCTTGTATGTTGGTCTGCCACCTCCATCAGACCGCCATGCCATTCTGCTCACCATTACTAAGGTATGTTTTAACCAGAGATACCACAGAAGGCCCCAAACTAGATGGGTACAACTAAAATGACCCATAATGTAATCTAATGTAGCTAAATATTTGTATATTTTTTTATTTTTTTATTTGGAAAGCAGTACAGGTAAACATAAAAAGCAGTAATGCGGGTTCATCCCATCACTTGCCCATTTTTACCATTTAGAGCCAAGGGAATGAAAAAAAGGAAATATATATACTGTTTACACATACCCTTATAATGTATCTAGCTACATGTAAATATGTCTACATTTATACCCACTTAAACACATGTACATATATCCATGTATGTAAAAACGATTTCAAGAAAAAGGCAAAAGAGAGGGGTAGCCTAGTATCACCAGACTCATTTTCAAATGCGTATTAGTGTGGAACCTCTCAGTACATTTTCGATGAACTACCAACTATCAACGGGTGCAGACAACAAATTAGAGCAACGAAAGGTCATCCTGTCGGACGGTATGTCCTGTCAGAATTAAGAACACATTTCTTATCAACATAAAGTTTAAGTGCAGTTATTTGTTCTTCTTTTAGAGAAAATGTACTTTCCAGTCGGTATACTGTAAACCAATACTTTTAATAGCCAGCTCGGGGTCCGCAATAGCGGCAGCCATCTTGGTTATTTCCAAAGATGCTTCAACGGCGCTCCTCTGTCAGTCATCGTATTAAACCCGCCTCATGCTATATAAACGCTTGTGATTGGTTCGCCCTACACAACGGCGCTTCCAGTACAGAGGAAATAAATCTGAATGGGAGAAGGGCCAGACGTATCTGCCAGAGCAAATAAAACATCAACTTGCAGATTTTTCTGGTTCCAAGGGTAGGAGAGGGGCAGAAGAAATAAAAAAGATAAAGCTGGGAGAGAGGGTGTGGTGCCTGGAGACATGTGTACTTAATAACGCCTGTAATGTATCTTTTTAACTTAACTTATGTAAGAAATAACACTACTTAAACAAAGGAACCTAGAGGAATTAATGTAATACTGTTGATTAACTTAAAATCTGACCTAAATTGTGTTGCAAACTCAATCCAAGATACCCAGCAGCTTTCACACTTATGTTTTAAAGCAATTTTAAACCATTTGTCCATTATAAAAATTCCATGAATCACATTAAACAAATCTTCAGCCATGGGAATGTCTTTTTTTCCTCCATTTACTTGTGATGACAGGGGACAGCATCCAACACCAAGTGTCTTTCACTAGAAATGTCTCTTGTGCTGCTATTTTAAAGAACCTCATTATATTCTTCTACCTAAACTCTATCCAGGATAAAGCAGATGTAGTTTTCCATTCATCCATTTTAATGTGAAATCTTTTTCCCGTTTCTCTGTTATATGTTGTATTTTCCTCTTTTAAGTTTTATATCAAACTTGAAAATTTTTTCATGCCTGGGATTTCATTTTATACCCCAGTAAGAATACCTTCAAAATGCCTGAGTTTATGTAATCAAAGTCCTCCTTTGTTATTGTATTCTCAGTGTAATGTCTCAGAACGTAAAAAAAGCCCTGCTGTGTTCATTCATGCTTATTTCCTTAAAGATCCTGAAAGTTTTACCAGAACATTTCCAAGCTATTTTAAATGGGCATACAGTCTGAATCCCGCTGGCACTTTATCAGTTCATAAGATTCTTTGAACCTGTTTCATTTAACCAGATTAAACCAGGTCTTAAATCCATGGATCAGACACTTCCTCTATTCACTGTCACCTATTACAGCTTGCAGTGGAATATTGCATGATGCATCTTTGCTGTGTAAGAGGGATTACAAATGCTGACTGAAGGTTTTAACTGTGCTATCTGAAATACTTTTGTAATATTTGGAAGGGGGAGACCTGATCCCATTGCTAGATTTTTTTCTGTCAGCATAAAATGTGTTACACAACAGTCTTTAATGTGTTTATGAGACACTTGACCAGAAAATGTCCAACCACAAACCATTGCTTTGGCATGTCATGCAGCGGAGTGAAACAGTGCTACCAGAAAAACAACTGTGAAATCCAACAGACTTGTGTCACTGGGAAGTGTCAAGGCATAGTTTTTCAAACTTTGAAGGGCTAGTTTCCCCCTGCTTCTTGAAGTAGCAAGATGAAGTAGCTGTTGGTCTTCTCAAGTGACCCAAGATTAATATGTTAAAGGGGGGGACCAAACCTCAGCTGGAGCAGGATGTCAGCCTTGAAGAGATCGCCTTCAATGAGCGCTGTGATTGCTTCACGTAAGTGAAATATCAGCAGTCCTTGGACACCTACTGAATATATCCATTCTGATTTCAATTGAAAAATGAGCTGGCTTTAAATACTCAAGTTGTATTGTCAGTAGTCTTGCTGACTATGATACTGATTAAATGTAGAAGCCATGATCGTACATCTGATCAGCACAATGTGATTCAGATTGAGTGTAAATGTTAATGTGTGTGTGTGTGTGTGTGTGTGTGTGTGTTTCAGTGGAGCTGACCTGACTGCATTAGTGAGGGAAGCATCTGTCAATGCTCTAAGGGCCTACCTGAAGTCACAGCATTCCTCAGTTTCCTCTTCTGGTAATGTGACTCTGTATGCATGTACAGTATTTAGTATTTAAAGATGGTACTTTAATACCATATGGGATGTGTGTGTGTGTGTGTGTGTGTATGTATGCATGTATATTTATTAATTAAATGTTTTGATGGATGGATGGATACAATCTTTTTAAGAGGACCAAAAATAATAATATTGCCCCACATTAGATTGTGACCCTTTATGGATTTTTATATCATCTAACTTGGGAAAGTTATTTGTCCCTTAATTTTTTCATCCAGAATCCTTTAGCTAGACTCTTAACCCCAACTAAAGAGAGATCACTGCACCTACATTTAGCTAATTTGCATTGACTTACAATTGCTTTTAGAATGGACTGTGTTTCCTCTGTAGGCTAATAGGCCAAGAGAGTGACAAGTAGAAAAAAGGGTGTACAGTATAATTAGCACTTCGATGCTAATATGAGTGGAAATAATAAGTTGGAAAATAGTAAGTAGAGTAACCTTCACATGACAGAATGCAATGTAAACTGAGCTGACACAGTTCTGTTGTTGTCGACTTAAAGGTGTGTTCCCTGTCACACACAGGTCACACTTACTCCTCTGGCTTTGTCACTGACATCAGAGTGAGTAAACAGAACTTCGATGATGCCTTCAAGAAAGTTCGTCCATCTGTGTCCAAAAAGGTAAGAAAGTGTAAACAGTTCAGTAATTGCTGTGTGACATGTAAAACCTGAATGGGTTTGTTGATGATAAGGAAAATATAAGATACAGTCTATCCTGTAACAGACCAACAGAACTGTATATCAACAGTATGTTGGTCTAACCTGTGAGCTACACCAAATTTGGCCATTTCTTTGGAAACTATCTTGGACATTTTGCCCCATGGCCCCATGGCCATCATAAAGAAGCAAACAGAATGTTGTGCAAAATAAACAGTGCAAGTTGTCACGGCATGGACAATGAAATGGGACAGCTAGGTGTAATACTTGTTTCTTTTTATTTTAGAATGATATGCATGTCCACTATGCTACCTTTTTGACATCCCTTAAATGCATTTCACTAAACACTATATTGTTTATGTTGGTTTCATCTGAGTAGTAGTTGTTAAAATCATTCAAATTTAAATTGGTCATTCAAAGGAACAAGTCACTAATTAAAAGTCAAAAGGATTAGCTTTGTCGAACACAACATACTGACTAAAGCTGGATATCATTTGACATTTTTGAAACTAGTGCCGATACAGATGGTGTTTGTGTCTGCAGACAGCTCTGTGCTGCAGATCACTGTCCCGTAACTTCCCTGCTATCATGTAGCCAGGAGAACCAGTCCGACTCATCCCACACTAAACGCCACAACATTAAACTGATACTGTTCTCAGAATTCCTTGATACTGTCAACAAATAAGAGCGTGTACTGTTGATGGACAGACTATCAGACAGACTGACAGTGATACAGGTGAAGCACAGACGTCTCTGACAGTCAGCTGTTGTTTGTTGTGAGAGCAGGGAGCGAGGCAGGGCCCACCTCCTTCTTCAGATCCTTCTGAAGCTCAGGCTCAGCTTTTGTTTCTGTGTGAAAAGCACACACATGCATTGACTGTGCCTGTGTGTTCCCTGTGCAGGACCAGAGGACATACGAGCAGCTACGAGAGTCCCTCAGCAGATAAGTGAATAAGACCAGAACCACAGACTGTCAGCAACACCTCTACTTTTATGCTGCCTTTGGTTATTAATGAATCATTGTATATCATGTTTGTATACACATTCTATTGTATTGTTGAATCAACACTGATTCCTGCTTTTATAATAAAAAGTGTGTTAAAAAAAAAACAAAGACAAACAATCTGGCATGTACTCTGATAAATATTTAGTTCTTATCAAATATACAGATCAGCTACTGTTGTGCTATCAGGGCTTTCTCACACACACCCTGAGCCCAGTCAGCTCCCTCCATTCAGCCACTGTGACTGTACACATGCTACAGACAGCTGGAGTGTATGTACACACTGGATTTCACTGTTCTTTATCAGACACTTGACTTTTCACTGATAGACGATGTAATGAACCCATCCACCCACCCAAGTCCTGTTACCTTTTACATTAATCCAGTGTTGGCTGCTGTAAAAAAAAAAAAAGTTACACAGTAAGTGCTGACACAAGGAACAGAGTGTATTCTTGCAATAAAGAAATCGCATCTGTACGTTTTGTGCAGCCAGACAGATGGAGCCACATGTTTTCGCACCGAGAAATCTGCCATGCCAGCATTTCTAAAACAAAATGTATGTACTGTGTAATAAACTCCAGTTCATTCATCCACCCTTCACAAATTTATGAAAAAGGAAAAACCTGAAATATCACATTGACAGAAGTATTCAGACCCTTTGCTATGACATTTGAAATTTAGCTCAGGTGCCTCCCATTTCTCTTGATCATTTGTGAGCTGTTTCTACACCCCAACTGGAGTCCAGCTGTGGATTCAATTGATTGATTTGATTAGGAATGACACAAACCTGTCTTTACAAGGTCTCAGCTGACAACAGCAAACCAAATGTGCACGCACACACACACACACACACACACACACACACGCACACGCACACACACACACACACACACACACGCTTGTATTTCTATACTTGTAATGACATTTATTGACATAATGCATTCCCTAGCCCCTTACCCTGACCTGAACCTAAACTTAATTCTAACCTGAACCTTAAAACCAAGTCTGAACTATCAAACAGCCATTTGTAGTTGTGAGGACTGGCCAAAATGTCCTCACTTTCCAAAAATGTCCTCACTCCCATGGTCTAAAACTCAAATTGGTTCTCAGAAAGATAGATGTGCAAGGACACACACACACCCCCGTATGAGTATCAATACTAATGTACACAAAGTGACTAGAAAAAAAGCACACCTGTAGAATGTGAAGTCCAACAGTCCACTAATAATGTATATATGTGTATATATGTATATATGTGTTTATATACACGTGTGTATGTGTGTGTGTGTATGTGTATATATATATATATATACGTGTGTGTGTGTGTATATATATATACACACACACACACGTATATATAAAGAATAAAAAGTCCATTTGTTTTTCAGAAGCTGTTTTTATTTTTTTGATCAGTGTGTAGTCCGTTAAAAATATCCAATTGAAAACAGAATTTAGAAAATGTTGTAGACTCATACAAGACCAAAGATTACTATCCCCATTGTGTTGGAAATACATTTATTTGGAACCCCTAGAAGGGAACATGGCCAGTGGGCCCCAGGTAATTTGAGTTTGAGGCCCCTGTTGAAATGCTGTTTCAAAGCCACCTCTACACTACCAGGAAGACATTTTAAATGGGAAAAGGTAAGTCTCTTTAATTTTTCATTTATTTTACTGGCTTTAAAGTAATAAAAGTGAACTCATGAATACACAAATATCAATTCAAGTGAATACATTGAAACTAAGACCATAAAGGCAGAACTGAAAACAAAGGTCTGAGGCACTGATGAGTAACACACTTTCATCTCACATACAACCCAGTCTCCCCTAAGTGACTCTTGTTTTAAGAGTCAGAGACACAGTCTGTATGTAAGCATTTGTATAATGTCCTGAAGCGTTAAAGTGCTGCATGTTAAAAAGCAGAGAATTTGATTAAAAGGTTCATGGGCCAGAAAAGGTTAACTTCACTGATATTAAAGCCACCGATACAAGCCTCTTCATAAAGTCAATACATGTGATATCAAACAGGCCTAGTCACGCTCACATGACAGCAATATATTGCAACAAACTCAATTCATACAGAGGGATGATGAGTGGATTCAGTCAGAGTTCAGCTTTGGTCCTCTTTGGGGGGTGTGCACGCGCAAACGCACACACGCACACACACAAAATGCTGTGAAGGTAGCTTGATGCTAATTTATGGGGCTGATTGCACAAAGACATCTTAGTAAATCATTGGATCCAAAGAAACTTTTGCACATCAATTTCTTAATTTAACATTATTATAGACAAACTCTGCTGCCTGTTTCAGAATATCTGAGTGCACAAGCAGCCGTTCAACAACTATAATGTTACTGTGGTTACCGTCTTAATTCAGTGTGTTAGTGTGCGAAGTACAGGAGAAGCTAATGGACATGTCATAAGCCCTCATGTCCACTGGTTATGGCAGCATTGGATTCTGGTTCTGCCAAGTCTCCAGTGTGGTATAAATGTCTTTCAGCAGTCTGTTTATATTTAAATGTTATATTACTAAAAAAATTTGTTTCCTCATTACTGTGTGGTCACAGACACTGTGTAAAAACATAGCCAATGTATAAAAAGAGCACTTACACATCCAGCGCACATTAGCATACCAGCTGGAATGGCAGCAGAGCATCTCCGACTGCGCCTCAACACAATACTTCAGTGGGTCAGGAGTTCACCAAAGTGATCACATTTCATCCTGAGGGGGACAGGAATGTCCATCCAATAGTTTTACTTAATTCAGAATACATAGCAAATGACACGTGTATCTGAAGTTGAACTTTTTATCTGATCTAAAAGTCTTTGTGCAGCCAGTCCTAAGTATTGCCTATAATCACACTAACAACCTCCAAACGCATGGTTTAAACAAATAACTGAAATATTTTATCTTCCTTATTTCACATGCTGAATGTATTAATATGCAGAAGCTGTTTAGTTTATAGGATGGTGATCCAGGCTGCTGTCATAGTGGACGCTGCAGCTTTGTTCCAGAGGAGCTGATGGTAAACTTATTCCTGTTTGACATCTCCCTTCAGCTTCCTCTTGACTCGAGAGAACGGGCTCAGTGTATCGTCCATGATGAAGTCATACAGGACCTTCATCCATGATGTATACTGAGGCAGGTCATCATAGTACTCTGCTGCTATCTTCTTCACCTGGAGACCAACAAGAGACAGAAGGATAAAGACGGCTGAATGCTGCCCTTCATGTTTGAAACATACTGATCATTTGGCAGTTTCACTTTTGTTTCCACACAAGTGAAGCAGTAGGGTTGGGAGCTGTTGTGGCTTTAATAGCCCTGTGACTGATGTGATTAGCTGTAGGGTGGACAGAGCTGCTAAAGCCTGTCAATATCAAACTCATTTTGTAATGCTACTACTGTAAAACCCTTTTCCAAACCCTGTGTAGTAGTTGTAGAACTCTCATCCCCAAATCTATCCATGTCAGTAGCATGTGTGGTGTGTTTTAGAGCTTTAAATAGTAAATAAATTAATATGAAACACATGATGGTCTTTTTTCAATTCACTTAAACTACATTATTGGGATATGACAGACCCCTTATGTTATGGGAAAATACATACATGATCAATTGGTCCATTTCCAATGAATTGCTAGTGTAATCTACAGAGTCTCTTTGTCATTGCACAGCAGTGAGCTGAAAATACAAAAACGTGAAATCTGTCTACAAGCAAGTGTACAGTTCAACTCACTGTATGGAGAATAAGTCTGGGTTCGAGTACGTAGTGAATGAACTACAGTATCTGAGTTGGACCCTTTTTATAGCCTGTTAATGACATGCCTCGTGCACTGGAAGAGACTTTTACAACTGGTTAGTCAGTATAGAATTGTTGTTTTATAGTGCGTCTTATCTTTACTGCATTAGATTTTAAGTTATTCTCCTGCTCTTATTATGTAAGACAGGTGACAGTAAAATGTGGGGTAAAAAAAAAATCATATTCTAATCTATGTAGGGTTTACATGTAAAGTCCATCATGTTAGCACACTGACCATATGGGCCTGCAGCCTGTTAAGAGAGGTAGGATGACACTGGCAGCTGTAACAATTCCATTATTTATCTATATGCATTATTCTTCTGTTCTTTTTGGTTACATGCTAAACTGCATGTCCCTGTACTGGAATTGAATCTGTGTAATAGCTTAATTGAATCTGGTCTAATAATCAGGGAGCGTACCTTTACAGTTCTTACACACATTTATTGAAAAGGACCATATTGTTAGAACCAAGTATTGTTCACAACCCTGATCTACAAATGTAACAAAAAAAGAGAAAAGCATCATGGTAAGTAAATTTTTTTTGGACCCACTATGTGAAATCATGACCTAATTATCTCATTTATCTGGAGATAACAAATGGTAAACCGATTTTTTAGAACTATTCTTACAATACACTGATTGAATTAGTGTTATCTCAATATCACAGACTGGTTATTACAACCCAAAAACTCCCTTTGTCTCAAGATCATGGGCTTAATAAACCAAAATCCCAGTCTTGTTGTTGATGCTGTGTGGTGAAGACATATAGAATTTTGCATATCGTGGACAATGACATTCCTAACTAACCAACTATCCAAGCGGGTTTGATCATGAACTCACCCAAAGAGGCCAAAAGAGCCATTCAACAAGAGATCAGGGTAAAAACGACAGGATGTAGAATGACCACCACATTTTACCTTGAGACAGTGAGATCATTTAAGTTATCATGAAGTGATAAAAACTTTCTTTGAAATACCATTGTAACACAGTCACATGGTTAAACATCGTGTTTGTCAGAAGATTTAGTTAAGCTGCCTAGACAGATTTGTCTCCACCCAAATGATTTCTCCCGCTCTAACCTCATGGAAATGCAGCTGACACTGCGGTCTGATAGAAAGGTGTATATCCTGTGGGTAACAATGATCTCCACAGTAACCCTGCTGTACTAACCATGGGCAGCCTGCGTCCTGGGATGCTGGGGAAGTCATGGTGCTCGTTGTGGTAGCCCACATTGAAGGTGAGCAGGTTGAGTGAGCCGTAGTACGAGTAGGTCTCATGGCCCTTGAGGAACATGTAGTGCTCAGCTATGAAGTGACCAGAGATGGGGTGCAAGCCCATCCCCAGCATAGAGCCAGCCATCATGTAGACCACAGGCTTGGCCCCCCACAGCCAGCAGAGCAGGATATCAAAGGTGAGCTGGAAGGCCACATTGGTCACTTCCAGCTGAGTGATGGGTTTGGGGTTGATGCAGAGGGGCCGAATGGCATAGAACAGTGGCTGCAAAATAATCCAGATGAACTTGCGGAAGCGCGTGCAGAAGAACCAGCCTTCAAACTCAGTGGGGATGTCCACATCTACGCCGTCCCCGCCCAGGTAGCGATGATGGTCCAGGTGATAGCGTTTAAAGGAGGCAGAGTACGGAAGGCCAATGGGCAAGTTGGCAAACATGGCAAAGTAGCGGTTCCACAGAGCCTTGTTGTTTCCAAAGGCTGTGTTGTGGGAGATTTCGTGAATAGCAAGGGTCATTGAGTGGTTGATACAGCTGCCAAAGGCATAAGTCCAAAATAAAACCCATTTCCAGTCCAAGTCTTTGACCAGGTAGAAAGCTAGAAACTGTATAGCCACCATCATGCACACAATCCATTTCAGCCTTGGGTCAGGACCCATCAACGACTTGATTTCTGGGTATTTGGCTATAAGAAAAAAAAACAGGAGACTCGAGTTCAATTCAGTGAAGAGTCATATGCAGAAGGAAAAACTTTGTATCTGATTATCAGATTATCTGATTTCAAAAGGTAACAAACATTTAAATGAATGTGAATGTAAAAACAACAGAGACAAGTTCGATAGATTATTTAGATTCAGAAAATGTAAATATACTGCGAAACAAGCAGACTGGGCACAAAGAAGCATTTCAGTGTAGTAGAGTCAACTAATGAAAACTGTGAAACATATTTTACCATTCCACCATACACAAGTACTCCACATAACATTCTGATATACTTTAGTTGAATATTGTCAAAGGTTATGCTTCAGCATTGATTAAGTGTGTGCAGAACTCTTTGCAGGAAAGCTGTGGAGTGCTTCCTTTCATTTCTAGGAAATTAGGCTACAGTGAAATGGAAACTCCTTTGTGAAGCTTGGAATTACTTGATTTTTGTTAAAACAGTGCTAGAGGCTCTAGGGTTGTTAGTTTTAGGCTGTAAATTGTGATGTTGTATTGTACTGCATTAAACTACAAGGTGTAAACCCTCTGTGCAGGAAGTGAACCAAACATAAGAGTATCTAACAACAAAATGCAATATGACATGGTACTGCTGCACACTAGTCTCATTAAGTAATTTAAATTGGCAAGAGAATTCCTAATGCTTGTATCTTTTGCAGAAAAAAAAAGAGCGTTTCCTGGATTGAAGGTTAGTTTTATGCATGCTTTTTAAAATAAATTATCTGTTGGATATTACTTAAGACTGAACTAGTGTTATAGATGCACATTCTTGATTTTCAATCAACAACTCCCTCAAATAAGTTTCCTTCAAACTAATTGATATTTTCATAACCTTAGATGATCTTTGATGGTAATTGACAAATCATACAACAGCGAACACTAATTTAAAAAAAAAATGAGACAGAATCCCCATATACCCACATATGTTGGGCCATGTTGGTATAGATGCATTTATGCCTTTATCAATTTTTTAAAATGCAAATACATTTAGCACATCGGTCATGTCACACCACTGGCAGACAGCTGATATACTGTGACCTCTCTAACTGGGGCAGCAATGGAAACCTAGGCTGAAACTGTGCAGTAAATCCTTTCATCAAATCTTTGCTATCTTAATCCCTGATAGGAGACTTAAGAACAATAAACATGTATGGGAATTCCAGGTGACTATCTGAATAAGTCACAGTTTTCAATATGATTTAATATGGCAGTTTGGTTGTCCACATAATTAGTGGCAAAACTTTGGTTTTGTATCACATTGCTTCAGGTCATTGGGGTTTGTCTTGATTCTTCAAATACCAGAATCCTGTCAATCATCTTCAGCACTAACAGCCATGTTTTATCTTGTCCCCATGGCAGGACATTGCTGTTGCAATGTTTTATTCTCATACAAATCAAACCAACCAAGCTGTGAGCTGGTGTATTTGTTTAATGATGCAAGTCTCTGTGGAAGCAGACATGACTCAGAAATTAGGAGTAAACTGCAGACTTCCCACATACCTTCCACCTCACTCTTGTGTTGGCCCCTCATCAGACATTGCTCAAATACAGAATAACCATAACCCTAATCCTAACCCTAACCCATTTTTAAACTTCATAAAGGGGAATTAAACAGCCTGAGCTGTATTAGTGATTTCAACATTTATTGAACACAAAGACAATTCCAGCTGATTTATAGACCTGGGGCCAGGTGCATAAAACTCTGTGTAGATTCACAAGGAAACTTAAAAACGCTGAATTATAACCGCAGCAGACTTTTTGTGTCATGTCCTGCCTCCTGCACTGTTTGTCTAATAAAAATAGAGTATCCAGTAGGTGAGAACACGTTGGACACGGACAATCTGCTGTTGTGTGCTACTTGTGTGAAAGGGTATTGTCCGGAGTTCATATGTCAAAACAACTAGAGACAGCTAGCGTAGCTTTGACAGCCTTCAAATTGGATCACCTGTGTACTGGCCATCTAGAATACCGGGATAAATCCTGGTGGGCTGCTGCAACGGCAGGCCGGTGGACCGTCAAAAAATCCATAAACTGGCCCTCATTTGGGTGTGCATGACAGCGTTTTTTGTTTTGTTTTCAGCTTGATTATGAAAAGGGCAGGCACAATTGCAGCCTACTTTCAAAAGATAGGGACAAAAGAAGATGAGGGATAAAGTTGAATGTTTATTAGACTAGCCAACATTGTCTATATTCCTAAATAAAGAAAATGAAAGATAAGTGCTTCAGTGATTCCTACAGGTCTATCTTTTTTCTCTCTCTCATAACGTTGAAATAGGCAAGGAAAGGACGAGCTAGGAGAAGCAGCTGGACATCAGGCAGGAAGGGTAGCACCAAATCTGAGACTGAGAGGCTGAAAATGGAATAACATGACCTCACACTGGTTGTGTTATTTCAAATGGTCGACATAACAGGAAAATGCACAGATTTCTGTCAAATAAGGTAACACAGACTCATTGCCTGTATGCGGACTGATCATGCTTACTGTCATGCGTAGTTACCTCTAAAGGCCCCTTTCTGAGCCCAGAAAAACCTGACCTATCTACCCATCCATCCATCCATCTATAAACATTAAAACAGAAGTGTGCCAGATTAAGCCAAGACTGTCCCATTTATATCAGCAGTCCTTTGCCAGAATGTTTAAATATGGCTACCTGCAAAGTTAAAGACTGGCTGCTGAAACGAATTCTGGGCTATGGGGAAATCCACCTAGACTTTAATTTATGGTACTTCATGCCAAGCTGTGTTAACTGTTGCTGGCTGGGCAAACAGCCGGGTGTGGATGAGGCAATTTATGTGTTTAGCAACTTGCTAAACAAGGCCAGATTACTGACCTTTAGACTGGACATAAGTTAACCTATCATTAAAGTCAAGCTGAAGGAGGATGGAGGGGTGCCACAAGGTTCATTTCACATTATGAACCCCTCCATTCAAAAGGAAACTGCTGAACAACTGTCAGACTGTGATCCTGGTGCCTACTGGGAATCACTGATGGCCAAAGACACTCACATGGAACAAAACCCACAAGCCTGAAGCTACTGGGTAATGTGTGTCTTTTATGCTGCCCATAAATATATGTGAAAATATACAATAACATATATGTCAGACATATAAATACTAGAGGTGTGGCGCTTCTTAAGATCGACAACCCGTCTACTCTTTCTCCCTTCTCCATTCTCTGTTTTAATCTTGACTCTCATTAATTGTCACTGTTCTTCAGAGCCTTCTGAAAGCGGACGGCCCTCCAGGCTATGTGCCCCGGAGGCCCTCTTTGTTTGTTCTTTGTATGCGTTCTATCTGGGAGGCTGGGAGGTTCCAGAAGAAAGACAAGTCTCAGCAAGTTCCAGATCCTGCAATTGTACTTACAAATCCTGGGCGAGGAAACAAAGTATAGTAAACTTAGTGTCTAGATTTGTGGTGTCTGTTTTCTCTAACAGGGAAACAAATGAATCAAGCCATATTTAACGCAGACATATTAGATCTATGAACAAGTTAACAAGAGTAAGAATCTGATTTGAATGAATCTCATTTGTTGCTAACTTTCAGTATGGACAAAATTTAAATAAACTCTGTTTCCTGCTTTTCAGATACTAAATCTGTTACTTCTGTAGAAACACATTCACAGCAACCTTACTGATCTGAAGTGCAGCAGCGCCTGAGAGTCGCCTGATATGGCTGCATTCAGTATGTGCTAACATGAATAATTCAACCCAGGACACAGCTCTGCTGTCAATGAGTATCTTTATCCATGTATCTGGTCTCACCCTCAACACAATGACACTACTTTGTGGTGACCAATTATCTTAAGGGTGTATTATGTTAAGTGAAAATACATTGGACATACAAAAGCTGTACAGAAAACTTACAGATCCTAAATCATCCAAAACTAAGGCCTGGTCCCACGGGACTGAGGTAGACCATCTGATTTTCATAACAAGGGAACAGACACAACAGAGTCCTTTTGTGTTTGGCACAATAAATGGAGCGTTGCATATGGGGCTGCCATTTAAATTCAATGATGAAAGTCATCTGACACAGCCTCCAGTCAAATTTACAGTGTCTTAGTACAATCGTTAAGTTCCCAATTTGTTGTATTTCTTTTTTGTTAATGTTCATAGAACAACAGAAGTTCATAGAACATTAACAGCTTACATCTAGCGGAGATCCTAAGGTTTGTAAAGATAGCAAGGATGTTGGGCTGAATTTACCAGAAAGCAGTATACATTTTGGGGCTGGAACTAACATTACCAAATAAAGCGCTGATCATTTCCTTGATTAAATCAATTTATAATTTGGTCTACAAAAAATAGCCATCACAATTACCACAGACCCAGGGGAGATCTTCAAATGTCTTGTTTTGTCCTACCCACAGTCCAAACCCCAAAGATATTCCATTTACTATAATCTAAGACATTGAAAAGCAGCAAATTCTCTCATTTAAGAACCTGGAACTATAAAATGTTTGGTAAATTTGTTTTAAAAAGTAACTTTAACAATTAATCATTATTAGAATTATAGATAATCACTAATAGATAGAATCAGTATATTAATCAACAGAAAATGAAACTATTTTGATAATAATTCATCTTAAGTCATTTTTAAGCAAAAATGCCAACGCTAGCTTAAAAAAAAAAAAAAAAACTTCTGTTCTTTTCATAATAAACTGAATATCTTTGGGTTTTGACTGACAGCCCTTAAGTACGAATCGATAGCACTAACTGAGGGACATTTTGGACACATGGTGAAGTGTGTACTGTTATGGCGGCAGGTGAACCGTTAGTGTAACTTCTGAGAAACACTTCAGGGAGTGGCGACACGACTGCTAACGGTAATGTCTTACACTAAGCTAACTAGCTGCAACTAGCCTGAACATAAATAAAACGGTCTGGATTAGTAGAGCAGCCGAGCTGATGGCTGCCACTCATCACAATGGACCTCAACTACTCACCGCCGTTAAACCGAACCTAACGTTAGTCACACCTTGTAACGTTGGCAAACACACGGGCGGATGTCGAACCGTTAGCTTCAGTTAGTTACATTAACAAGCCGAGCGCGCTGACGGTGTTCTGTAATTTCTAACTTCTTCTGTGTCACACGTGTAGTTGGCGTTAGTGACAGACACGGACACGGACACAGACACAGACACGGACACAGACACCAGCGGGCCCAACACTTCATCTGATTCACGTTAGCTACAGGTTTATCCAAAACTTGCTAACGGATAAGCTAGCTCACCCAGGATCTCTTTCCTCCGGTCGGCATGCGGCTGGTCCGTATACACCCATTCAAAATCTTCACGGGCGACCCGGTTCCCCATCTTTTTGCTTGCTGTTTTAAACAACTTTCCTAGACAAACAAGTGTCTAAATATGACAAGGTCGTTTAAAAAAAACTTCTCGGGCTCTTCTCTTCCGTCTGTGGACCCGCCTGACTGAGCTGCCCGGTCATCAGTCAGCTGCTGTGGCCGCTGTGCGCAGCTCCGCCTCCGGCAGGCTATGTAACATGTTCAACTACAGTTACACAACAGAGCCCCGCTCAGCCACGCCATCAGCTCATGTCATGTTTAAAGATCTGCTGTATCAGGAACATAGTTCATAGGTTTTTAGAAATTCTGAAGTTGAGAGTCCAAAACTCCCCAGTGCAATCCCACCCTGCTAACAGATTTGACTAGTTACCAAAAAGTCTGTGAAATGTATTATTTTCTTCTCCGTAAATGTTCTGTACACTAATAAAGGAAAATATTAAGCCTTCTCTACACTGCCACACATTTGTATTATTCTGGTAGAAAAAGAGTTCTAAATTCCCTAATTTTCATGAAATGTAATATTTGCTGCCTATCAGCATTCACATTTACAGATATTTAACAATATGTGGATCAGGCATTAAATATAGGAGCAGAATGTAAACTCTTCTTATGGCAGTTAAAATCCACACATGTCAGAGAACACTGCAGAGGACATGACCTTGGTATCCTCTGGGTGTAGGAATTTTACTGCTGCTGCCGAGTATACCCATACGATCGAAATATCCATCTCAGAAATTGAGGAATCAAACAAATTTCCCAGTGTAAACTTACACAACACAATCCAGTTCCTAAAAATGAGTTTCTAAATGCATTTCAGAAGTGAAATTGACACTAACCTAGTCTGAGAATATTCCTCACCAACACCAGAGCTGTATGTTCAACAAAGGAGCACTAGTGGGGCGACAGAGACATATTGTTCATATTGTGATAAAAGTGCCAAATCTGGTACATATATAGCTAAATATATTTAGAAGAAATCTGGATATTGGGCCATTGCTGATTGGCGTTCTGATGACCCCAAGGCAGCCGGTTACTGCCAGAGAACACTTTTGCCATCCCCGAGCCAATGTTTCCAGAACCACAAATATTATTTACATACAAGTTAAAGTGGAAAATATGTTTTATTACAACGTAAGGTAATAATAAATAAAAAAGAAAATGCAACAAACTCGTGAGATTGTCTCTACATGTTATAGTAATAACAGGATTAAACTGTAGCAGTAGTGAGTACAGTTTTGTATTGACATAGGCAATGTAACTGAAGCCATTAACTACTACTTAACTACTAAGTTATTTAAATAGACCAGTGTAACTGCTGTAATTATTTGAACCATTCTATGAACGCATCTTGTTAATTGTTTATCACGGCATCAGGGTCTGGAAGCATTCATGTCATTCTCACAGATGTGACCAAATATTTGGATTCACTAAGTCGAGCCTGCAGTTCTGTGTCCTCTAATGCGGTTGTCAAGCTGAAACGTTGCTGCCTGAGGTAAAACCAGTAGTGCCGGCTGGCTCAAAACAGAAAAAGGAGTGAAACAAGAGTGCTCCCTGTACTGGTTACTCAGTGGTAGAAGTTTTATAGCATCTAATTCAGAATTAGAATCAGCTTTATTGGCCATGCGTACACATATCTGGAATTTGAACCTGTTTTATCCGTTGCTCTCAACGTAAATATACAGAAATAGACAATTAAACAAAAAACAAGGACCACAGAGCAGAACAAAGATAGGCATACACATTTAACACGCACACACACACACACACACACACACACAGGATTATTGCATACAGATTGTTTGTGACACTGTATGACTGATTAAGTCTTCATCAGAGTGACAACCTGTGGGAAGAAGCGGTTATGGTGTCTGGTAGTTTTGGCCTTCAGTGCTCTGTAGCACCTACCAGAGGGGAGGAGATGGAACAGGTTGTGTCCAGGGTTTGATGGGTCTGCAGTGATGTTTCCTGCCAGTTTCCAGACTCTGGAGATGTACAGGTCCTGGATGGAGGGCAGGCTGGCACCAATGACTTTTTCTGCAGACCTTACTGTCCATTGTAGTCTGTTCCTGTCCTGTTTGGTGGCCAAAACTGGATCAGCAGCTCTTGAGGCAGGTTGATCTTCCTGAGCCGGCGCAGGAAGTACATCCTCTGCTGGGCCTTTTAAGTGTTCCTACCGGAGTGTTCAGTGTTCTCCCCCTCCTTGTTAGTGGTTCAAAGCGGTCCTCAGATATATGTTTTTTTTTTCAATGAGAAGGACATTAGAAAAAAGTTAGCTTTTTGGTGGCTTTGGCTCACAGAACATCTGATGTGGTGGCACATTACATTTTAAGAAAAGTGCAATTATTTAAGTGTTGAAAATTAAGAATGGGTAGAAATTAATTAAGTATAGCAAGTTAAACAGTTTAGGGTCTTCAAAATGTTGGTGGGATTGGAGGATATCAAGAAATAAAGAAATTAATATCTGTTGACAATGATAAAAATTACTGTTCTGAAATTAATGAGTGATGTTTGTACAAACATGTCTGCCAATTCCAAAATAGAGAGAGCTATTTTATTTCATTTTGCAAATCCAAATAATAAATAAAATAAGGGATAACCTGTTTATTAAAAGAGCTGGACAAAATAATAAAAAGGTTGAATTATGTTAAATTGACAGCCACAACAGTTCTCACAACAGCTGATAAGGGGCACTATGTAAATTGACAGTATTTAATGTGAATGAAGCAAACATTGCCATACCCTTTGGCGGCCACTAGCCTGGCATTGCCAGAAGAATTAGTCTGGAACCTCTCAGTTCATTTTCCATTTCCAGGAGGCGTCAACAGGCACAGACCAAAATGCCTCTAGACGCCTTTGGATAGAACTTACAACCAATCAGAGCAACAACACGTTTCCCAGTCGTGCCTGCTGTCAGATGTACAGCAAACACATCTTTCTTATCGACAATAGCAAGTGCAGTCCTCTGTTCTTCTTTTAGAGAAAATATACGTCCATTTTCTTTAATACTGATGTGATAGCAGATTCAACAGAACGTTCCACATCAGTGGAAGTCAGCTTGACTGTTTACAAAAATGTCTTAGATAAACAATTGTGATTGTCTCGACCAATTCCAGGATGCGTGGAAATCTGTGATTTTGGTTGGTCATAAGCCAAAACACAGCAGAAATATTAATTTATAGATGTATAGATGGTCCACCACTTCGGTGAAAACTGAAATGTCTCATATATTATGTGGATTACCATAACATTTGGTACAAGATATCTATGTTCCCCTCAGGTTAAAATGTAACAACTCTGTCAGACTTTTCATTGAGCCCCATCATTAGGTCAAAATATTAGTTTGTCCAGTCCTTCGGTTTATCCATCAGCCTCAGTTGTAATTTGTTGACAGCTAATGTTAGCACCCTTAACACACAATGATGGTGAATATGGTCAATAGGCCTGCTTTCCATAGACTTTAGACTGTAAGTCTTGTTTTAATGCATTCACCAACTTTATGAACGTGCAAAACTAAATCATTGAAGTACCCCTTTATATTTAAATAATATAAAGTGATTATGTGAATATGAAGTGATTGGGGATGGGAAAAGAGCTTGTTACGGATGTAAACATACAGAGACATGTGGATAAGTTAACTTGAGCTTTAATAGGTTTGATTTATACATTTGTAACAGTAATGTGTGCAACAAAACCATACAGTTAGCCTCAAGTTGGCCAACTCAAAAGATAGTTTTCTTGGTATACATACATGAAATAATTCACAATCTACACTTTAAAGTACATGAAGATTACAGTACAATTTTCTAAACTGAGACGCAGTCTCAAATTAAGCCACTAGATTACATCATCTTGTGTTTTTCCACCCAGTGTCATTATAATAAACGCTAGTGTTCACCAAGATGTGAACTGCATTTTCAAAGTTGCTTTACCAAATGTTCATGCCATGAGTGGTTCAGGTCATCCAAACAACAGAAAAGCTTCAAACAAAGAAAACAAAAGTACAGCCACAATATGGGCTCACAGCTAACCTAGCCTCACAAGGCAAGAGACGGGTTTCTACAGGACAGGGGAAGAGTACCGCTGCACAGGGGAGCTGAGAAGATGCTTTTTAAACAATAGAAGGGAAACTACTCTTACTTATTTTATCTGAGCCATTCTGTTGAGCACAAACTCATAACATTTCCAGCAGCACTCTACTGCTCACTAAGTTCACCATTTACTCACTTAGACCAATTTCAACAGACTGGTTTTAAACTTCAATTTCAAAAGTTTTTGTTACAACATAAAAAAAATGTTTAAAAAAAAAAGCGATGCCATTTTTTCCTCTCACTTCTTTCTGTTGGTGTCTTTCGATGCAGTTAGGCAAAATTCCATTCACTGCCCTTGTTTTGAAGTGGACGCAGAAGTCTCAGAGACATATCTCCAAACATGAAGAAGAAAAACCAAAACAATCTGCTTGGCACTAGACATGACGTGCGAAAATGTGTAATTTGCGTGAACAGACCCTTTGAAGGTCATTACATATACAGTATCCATTTTTCTTTTCTTTTACATCATTTCTATTTTGGC
The DNA here is from genome assembly GCA_031216445.1 of Lateolabrax maculatus. Classification (NCBI taxonomy): domain Eukaryota; kingdom Metazoa; phylum Chordata; class Actinopteri; order Acropomatiformes; family Lateolabracidae; genus Lateolabrax; species Lateolabrax maculatus. The sequence continues at coordinate 27,936,875 of CM062209.1, forward strand.
TTTTAAGGATCAAACAAGTGTTTTTTCTCTGTTTCCACCCATTAGCTACAATGTATTATCCTGGGAGCCCAGAAGGTATGTGTTGGAGCAATCTAAGACTTGATCGTGTCAACACATGATGATCTGACTCACAAACTCTAAAACCTAAAGAGCAACTATGTGGAAAAGTTTGTTCTTGACCTTGAAAATAGTCCACTGAAGTCTAGGAGAAGCAGCTGAAAGCTCTGCAAAAATCTAGGAAGTGGATCTTCAGTTAAGATTATTTTGTGAAATTGGAAACCAACTTGTCAGATTAAAAAAAATATAAATCAAGGTTCACATATTAGCTTTTTCAGAGCTTTCAACCACATCTCAAGGTCTTTATCAGAAGATAGGTTTGCTCAGTTGTCATGTCATGCACAGATGAAGACTGTCAAATTAATTTTTACAATGATGAAGAACGTAAGGTTGAAAACTCTGGAAAAAAAACTAGGTAGTGGAGCTTGAGTTATAATTTGTCAGACTCAAGAATAATGATTTTGACTTAAAATAGTTGGTATAAAATAAAGCATGATTGTGCAATTGCATGGCCAATTATTCTGAATTTGATGAACTGATTCTGGCAGAGAGAAGAGGAGAAAATTGAACAGGTTTCCAGGAACAGCTGCCATGTTTTTTCAGTTTGAAAATCAAGGCAAGTCATGATGTGCAAGTTTCTGCAGTGACATTAATGGATATCAACTGGAAAATAGAAACAACACATTCAAAAAACTATACAAAGTGTACTTTGTAAAACGTTCAGCTGTATGCAATTGTAGTAAATAGGCTGAAAGTTGTAAAAACACTGTTATTATCCTCTAAGGACAGATACCAAACATCGCTTCGCCATCACACAGCACATACAGTAACTTCTCATGTAAAAGAGAAGCAGGTGCTTTCAGGCACACTCACTGAACACCTTTTAAAGAAATGATTCTTTTCACACACAGCAGAGCCGCTGCATTTCTAAGGATCAAAAGGACAATGAAATCCGTCAGTGGTTGCTGAGGCACAGTGGAAAGGGAAATCAATTCACAAATAACATCTACCTCCATGGTATGCCCTCTGCCAGGCAGGACAGACAGGACTCAACAGGTGACACTATGACTTATGCTGCCTGAACGCCTTTTCCTTCCTTTTTCTGGTGATTTAAGAAATGATCAGAAGGAATTGAAACGACCAGAGCAACAATGATGGATAGAATAAACCAGGCTACTGGTAAGGAATATAAATTACTTATTACTTTTTAAATGATTTTTATTGCACTTAGCCTAAATTAGGAAGAAAAAACTGTGGATTTAATGAATGCTTGTGGATTAAGACCTCCTTCCCATGTGAAAATGGAAATGAGAACACAGGTTACCAATAACATGCAATTTTAACGAGGTTGGATTATTTGAATTTGTAATTTAAGGCCTATCATTACCCTGTATATTTACTGTGATGTAATTTTAGTTGTGTAGGTTTCCGAAATAAAATCTCATAGTAGATTTTATTTCAGAAATAGGAACTGTAGTAATCCCACGTACAATGTGACTTTTCTTAACTAAACTCACCAACCATCTGATTTTCTGTTTTGTCAAACCAGATTTCTGGCAAACATGAACCTCGTAGAAAGGGATCTGCATTAAAAAGTTCAGTCATTTTAATGTAACCTTCCCTAAATAGTCTTAGCTGCAAATGGCCGACCACCTGCATACACTACGATTTAGTTAAGTGGCTATAAAGCCTTTCAAGGGTAAGTCTGGTGATATTCTATATTTTTCTTCTTGTCAACTAATCCCATGTGCAGAGCCAAACCAATAATGAATGTATCTACTAACAAGTATTGTGTGTATCAAAGCCAGATATATCTTCTTACTCTGTGCATTACAGCTGATCATTGATCCCCACTGAGTGAGATGTTCCTTCATTACCAGGAACACACACCGTCTTAATTTTCACTCAAAGTCACACACACCGTCGTGCTGCTCCAAATACTAGAGCACCAAATGTGGATTAAATCTGCAGCTGAAAATAGATCCAAACAAATGCACTTTATCCTCTTGTTTGAGTCAAGTTTTTTTTTTTTTTTTTTTTTACTTTTTTAGGAAATTGCTGAGTCTTTTAAGATTACTGAGATTAAAGATTAAAGATTTTCGTCTTCAGTAGTTGTTACTAGTCCAATGGGCTTTGAAACAGAGCAGAGAAGTCAGAAAGTATTGAGGGACAGACTAACACATTGTTGGTTTAGTCTTTTCATGGAATTTCTTGACAATAGGAAAAATATAGAATAACATCAGACTATAACAGTCCTTTAACAGTAAGTGACAATCACATGTTGACCCATCAATATTGTGCAAAGTCCTGATGATGTTCTTGGCTCAGTGTTGTAGTTGTGGACAGCAGAAGGTCATTAAACACTATTGTCAAAACCACAGGAAGTATTTGCATCCCGGTGTGTGTGTGTGTGTGTGTGTGTGTGTGTGTGTGTGTGTGTGTGTGTGTGTCTGGCTGTGGGGCGTGAAGCAGGGGATCGGGCATAAGGTGTGATCAGTCAGACCTTGAAACCAAAAACAAATTTTCAACTAAATGACACACTGAGTCACTTATTTCTTGCTGCGCAGCCGTTTGGACTGTCGTGGAAGGTCTGAACTCTTTCTGGTGCGTTTGAGTGATGACCCACCCTCACCCTCTGGCTCTCTGGTTAGGGAGGCTGCGGCCATGCTGCCACTTGCCAGCACGGTACCAGATGTGCTGGCAACAGTGGAAGACACGGCAGTGCTGCTGGAAGTGGAAGGGACAGCTGTGTTGGGCCTGGGTCCTCCCATAGCAGCGGCACTACTGTCCATCAGTTCACGAAGCTTGTGTTCCAGCTCGGCAAGGCGGGCGTTCTGCTCACCAATCACCTGGGTCTGTTCCAGCAGCTTCTGCTCCTGGTCCTGCAGCTGCTTCTGCTGCTCCAGCTGCTTGACACGAATTTCCTGCATTTCCCTCCGCAGTACTGTCATCGACGCCCCGTTCACCTTCACCTGCTGCTGCACCTTGTTCATCTCAGAGCGTGACGGCGTGTTCTTGGCCAGCAGGGACATGGTGGTCAGGGAGGTAGAGGGACCTGCCACTGGGGGAACAGGACAGAGGGTCAGAAGTATTCAGGATTTTACTACTGCACAAAAAGAAAAAGAAAAGAAGAGATCCTGCAAGTAAAAATGTAGCAGGACAAGACCTTTTATTTTTGCTTATACTGAGCATGAGAAGTGATCTTTGTTTGGAAGACGGTGACCACAAAAAGTATGCCCTACCTGCAACATTATTTTATTGCTGATTAATTAAATTGTTTAGTGAATAAAATGCCCAAAATCAATGACAAATACCCAACACAGAGCCAAAGGTGACATAACCAGTGTTCAGTGTACCACAATATAAAACAGAGAGAGGAGAAAAGCAAACTAAAAAAATTCAAAGTGGAGGAGCAAGAAACAGAAGGTTTGGCACTTCTGGTTGATAAATGATCAAAATGATTGCTTGATCGACTATCTGCATGCAGTTCATGTTTCCCTACCCATGATTAATTCAATATGTGTTTTTTCATGATCTTGGAACTAATACAAGAATAAAGTAGAAGCCAACATAATTTGTTAGGATTGTGTGATCAAAAGCTGGAATCAGACTTGTATGTCTAGAAGCATGAAAGGTATATCAATAAATCACAGAGGCCATCTATGATCTGTTTCATTGTTAGATATGAGTTTATTCTCCAGGATTTTGTAAATGTGGATTCTGTGCATGTTAGAATTTACCAAACTAACACAAAAAACATGATTTTAGAATATCATGGTCATACACAGACTTTAAAATGGGAATTTAAAGTGGACAAAATACTTCCACAACCAGCTACTCTTACTTTGCAACTCTACTGCAACTACTACTACTACATAACTGCTTGTATTGGAACCAGTGTGAAATATATGCCCAATGTGTTTCACCACGGTACAAGCGTACAATTTTGTATTTTCAGATATTTCATCCATAACTGCCTATTTCTTTTGTGAGTCCAACTCTCCAAACACTAACATCTTACAGAGAAGCTTTCCACCATCCATGTTCGACAATGTTCTGCCACATTATTTTTTTTGCCTATTTAAACCGCAAGAGCTGCCACTTTTATTACATATTGTTGTTTCCTTATTGAGAGCAGAAGTACAACTTTGAGCCAAGGACAAACGTGTCCATTACCTGGTGCAGAGCCAATGAGGCGACCAGATAGGTCGGCCCCCGGCAGCTTCTTCTTCAGGATGGGGACAATCTTCTCGTCAAAGTACTCCATGGCCATGGAGGAGATATCCCTCAACTCCTGCAGAACCTCGTGAGCTCGCTGGGGGGCTCGAGTGGAGTTTACGTAGCGCAGAACACGGTAAATCTCATCGATCACCTGACAACACACAACAGTACATGACCAACATGTCGCAAATAAGACAGGAAATCCGACCATACACAACAGATATGACAAACAATACTGAAACAGTGATGGCTTTTTCTTTTTTTTACACCCCTGGTAATCTCAATAGGCCCTTGGCTGGCCAGGTCTTAGAACTGCAGTCAGTCCAGCTTTTTGTAAGAAATGCAGGGGCAGCTGAAAAGCTGGGCTCTTTGTGTTCAAGACACCACTTAGATGTCTACTTTAAAGTCAACACATGCATAATTTAAAGCGGGTTAATTTAGGGGACACATTAAGTTCAGCTAGCACAGAATCAGTGCAAATGGCAATTACATCAGAGAGAGTTGATGTCTGGATAATATAAGGACTACTGGCTTTCCTCACTACAAGAAACTCTGCCTTATGCAGAGGTCTGTCAGTCTGTCTGTCAAACAATGCCCCCACATGTCAGTTTCATACACAAACCCTGATGCAGGACAACATCACTTCAACCTGTGTTTGACCAAAGGTGACCATGGGTTTGCAGAATAACTAACAAAAATTACTGTGGAGAGCCGAAGGGAAACCTAAACTTCTAGGTGCAAGTTTTATTCATCATCATCTAAAAAAGATATATTGCACATATTTAGTTAAATGTTTTCATATTCTGTACTGTAAATTATATGTACTACTACTTAGCACTAGGACTCTAGTATTTTAATACCACCATATTTATGCATATGCTGACCTTTGCACCTTGCACTACTTGTCTGTAATTGTCTCCTCCTGTTCTGTCTCCCCTCTCCTCCTCCTCTCTCCTCCCCTTTCAACCCAACTCGGTCGATGCAGATGGCCCCCCCACCCAGAGCCTGGTTCTGCTCGAGGTTTCTACCTGTTAAAAGGGAGTTTTTCCTCGCCACTGTCGCCAAGTGCTGCTCATGGTGGGAACTGTTGGGTCTCTGTAAATAATATTTTAAAGAGTATGGTCTAGACCTACTCTATGTGAAAAGTGTCTTGAGATAACTTTTGTTATGATTTGGCGCTATACAAATAAAATTGACTTGACTTGACTTGTACTTGTTACGCACCAATACACCACAGCAAATTCCTTGTATGTGAAAACCTACTTGGCAATAAACCCATTTCTGATTCTGTTTTTGCTTGTGGCAGGAGTAAGAAAATCACATTCAAAACCACCCTGACATTTGTAATAATTCAAATGACTAAAACCTCATTAGCAGTACATTGTGCAGTTCACTCCATTTGTCTAGACAGGGATTGTACATTTTTTTTTAATATATAGTACTGCTGTGTATTCAATATTTCTGTTTTTAAAAAATTTAACAACTGTCCAAACCTTTCCAGGGATGAAGCAGCAGAGGTTGGAGTCAACATATTTCATGAAGGTCATGTTGAGCAGAGAGAGGCGTGTCTCCACGGCCGCCAGGATGTCAGCGTGACGGGCCAGTGAATGGTTTCTCCTCTCCGACTCTCGCCTAGAGACAAGTCATGATAAACATACTGATGAAAACCGGTTCCCTGGTTTTCAACTAACAACTTTTATTAAAAATGATGTTTCCCTTCATTTATAACTGACAGCTTTAGTTTTGAGCCTCTGAAATTTGTCCTGACTTTTAACACAGTGCAATGGAATACGTCAGTGCTCTACCAATAAAGAGAGGGTCACAAACCAGGATTTCTATCTGGTTTAGTTGGGCCAGAAAAATATTTTGATGCATTGTGATTCTCTCTTTACACAACTTGGTAGTCAGAATTAAGAGTTTTACTGAAAACAATCTAAGCTGGCTCAGCAGTTGACCCTTCACCACTGTCTGACTGGTTCGTTTACATTCTGATGAAAACGAGGTTATTGACCGAACATGATCAAAACCTGAGATGCACTGTAGGTACTGCCAGCCTGACTATCTTGAGCTCAACAAACTTTTGTCAGAACTGAAGCTCTTGTCACTATGCACAATTATAAAGTCTGGGTTTAAGATAGAGTTTTAATAGCATTCATGTACCGTTTTCTTTACAGTAATTTATGCAGATGATATTAAAAATCTATTTTTTGTATAATTAAGTCATGCAGAATAAAAATATTCATAAAGGTTTCTGTAGAGCATCGAATCAAGTTAACTAAGTTAACTCAAAGCCACTTTGCTGGTTTAGTGGAGAAGAACCTTGGCTGGAGCTGAGGTGGGGCTGACCGAGCAGCGGTCAATCAGGCCAACATGCCCTAAACCAGTGGTTCTGAACCTGTTTGAGTACTGGACCCCTTATGAGCCTCAAGAGACACATTCTAGACACCACGCCTGTTGAATACACCTGGAATAAACAGCCACACTGCTGTGGCTCTTCACTTCTGCTGGATGAGCATGAAGAGCTCAGAGAGGAGGGACAATCCTCTCCATGCCAGTGAAAACCAGACATGTTCCAGCTGCGGTGTTCAGTGTCTCCTGTGTGTGTGATGGAACAGGTTCTGGCCTGTAGTCTGTGTACATAGCACAGCAGTGCTGTGGCTGCACACATTCAGACTAGAGTGGACTGAAGCTGCCACTTGGCTGTTTTCACTACACGGCCAGTGCAGACAAGTTAAGTGCATATTAAGTTCCATTTGTAATCTAACAATGAACATTTGAATAGGGCAAGACATATTAGTATACATCTCAGTTTATTTAGAAAAAAATCTATATATGCCTATTTATTTCAATCCCGTTACTGCACAATTCAACTGTGCAAGACACTAACTCCAACCCAGTCTTAAGAAACATCTGCGTTATTCCACAGTGTGTGGCAGCAAACGTGTGTTCTTGCAGGGCTGGTGTGATACTGACCTGGGCAGCTGGGCCTTGACTTGCCTCTGGCACAGACTGTGGTAACGCTCCACCTTCAGGAAGCCCTGATTCAGGACACGCTGGCAGATCATGTCCATGCGCTTGCACACCTGGAGACGGACAAGAGAAAACAATTCCTGGGTTTGAGAGTTTGGACATGCTTCCTCCTGAGGTCAGCAGGTGGAGTTGTTGGCAGAACTACGTGTAGGGACAGCTGCTAAAGCTGCAATGAACGGCTCAGCCAGTGTGCACACCGACCGATGAATGATTCCCGGCTAACCTCACCAATTACATGTCCACAGAGGACAGGAGATGTGTGAAGCGCAGGAATATCTAAACACAGTAAAACACCGCGAGTCAGATCTAAGACAGTTCGGACAGTATCGGCATTGTTCTCGTGATGTTTGCGCTGTGTCGTGTGCCCCAGTCTGTTAGATGGCTGCTCTGCTAATCAGATCACAACACAATGAGCACTGCGGGCCGTAGCTGCACAGGCATTCAACGCCGGCTTAAAATGCTATCACTTGTTTCTATGCAGATTCAACTAAACCTGTAACGCTGTCCAAAGATAAGCCGTGCAGGCGGCTAGCACTAGCTTTGTCCCCCTTGTAGTTGCCTTGTTTTTGTTCTCCTCACCGAGCGCAGCAGGCTGATTTCATCGTAGGACAGAAAATTGAGAATAGTCTCAATGGCCACGATGGGCAGTCCCAGCAGCGGGTTGTTCTGGTGCGGCTGGTCCGGTGGAGGGGTGGACTGTCTCGGTGACACTGCGTCCGAGTCCAAGGATCCAACACATCCATCAACTCTGTCTACGACGGCCGCCATCTTGCTTTGCTAAGGAGGAGGCGGAAGTGACGTTTCAAAGGGAAGCTAGCGTGCTGTTTTCCCCGAGCGATGGTGACAAATTGTTTACAGAACACACGTTGACATAAGTTCATCTTACATACTGGAGATTGTGAAAGTAATGAAAAATATAAGATATAATAATAAATATTATAAATAATAAAAGATTTTGGTCTGCAAACTGAAGAACTGAGAAAACAATGATTTACCTTGGGCCAGTATTTGCTGTTATTGTTTGAATTTTCTAGGCCTCGAAGCTTCTGACTTGCCATGCCATCCATAGGGAGTTTATCAGAAGGGACTGAAGTGCTGGTGTAATATATTTTTTCAATGAAACGTGATGTGCTGAAGGTGGTAAAATGCAACGCCAGATAATGACAAAATATGTTATGATGTGTGTTAGTTAAGAAGTACAAGAATGAGAAGTAGGTGTTGAAAGACTATTACAAGATATTATCCATAAAACATATCTAATGTAAACCTCACTGCACCTAATGGATCTAAATGTAAACCTCACTTCACCTAATGTAAGCTTGATGTACTTCCAAGTGCACTTGCCTGAACATCATTATTTTTAAAAAATACCACAAGTGACTAAAAGTGGGTGTCTAAAAGCAGCACATACTTAGATAAGGATGGAAACAGAACTGAAATGGAAAATACTGGTGTAAATTTAACAAAGAAAAGGATTAAGAAAAAGGGGTGCACCTGGAACGGCTGAGGTAATGTGGCACCACTACGTACCATCCACAGACTGGTGGTGATACATGCCAAAGAACTTATATAATGGTGTAAAAATGATAGGTTAATACACTATTCTGGAGGTTGGACAATAGGCGTGGACAAGTGTGGTCTCAAGAGTATAAAGGTAGAGGCACAAGCCAGCATAGGTCAGAGCTCTTCAGGTGTATCTTGGGTACATTTTGAACATCTCTCCTTTTTTGTTGACATTAAAGTCTTTGCTGCCTAGAACTCTGACTCCTGCTGATGAATTTTGAACACCAATGAGAAGTTTTTCCTGAACAATTGAACACAGCTAAAAACTTAGAATTTTGGTCTAGTGGCCTGGGACTTTGGTTCCAAGTCATTACACTGGATCAACACAAAGACTTTAATAAGACACTGCAGGATCTGCAGGAGAGGATCTTGTGTTCAACTCATAGTTGGTTCCCTCAACAAGATGCTTGGTCCATGGTTTGAGAGCCAGTTTGGAGTTCACCCTGAAGGGAGTTTGATGATTTTAAAAATCAATGCAAAAAATGGTCTGATACCAATGAAAATACCCAGAATGATGTTGAAACATTCAAAAGTGAAAGTTTCCCCTCTCTCAGTGACACAGGGAAATGCCTTCTAGTCAATGCATCAATGTGATCATGGTACCACTTTCTAATAAGTCACCCTTTATAAAAGATTTCTAAGATGTAACTAAGGACTAGTGCTTAATAAATGATATATGAATACTTTATTGATCAGTTATACGCAATTTATAAGAACACATTCTTTTTGTGTCCAGGCTGTAGTGAATACTCCTCCAGTATCACACTTACTTTGTTTTTTAGCAGTTGATCTTGAAGCTGGAACGTTTGACCTCTGACTCTCTGGAAAATAGCTGCAGGGCATCTGCAGCAAAATTCACTGTGTAAACAATGTATTAACAGTTGCAACTGCATACTTGGATTACTGTAAATTATGCTGATGTTTTATTAGAAAGTGAGAATTGTTCACCCTTTATTAATGACTAACTAACATTTATTAATGTATGACTCTCTACTTGGCAGGTTATTAGAAAGCGAGAGGCTCCTGACCCAATATCAGTATCTGTAAATCGATAAATTTGAGAATGCGCATTGCATGATCGCTAGAATCTCCCTGTGGCCCATAGCCAACATTTTACAGCTTAAAAATAAATCTGGCAGTAGACCAACTCCTATGCAGTTTTTCATTAGCCAACTATACACTGATATATCTGGGATAAACCAATATCTGCAGATATCAACCCAGTTGATATACCGAATTGGCTTCAATGCAGTAACTCAAATTGAATATGGTCTACATAATGATATACTGTCCTGTAGCATGTTTGTGTACATGTGTTGCCGCACATAAGATGTATGATAGGAAAAAAAACATTCTATGCAGTAACAGGATAAGTGAGTGGTGCTTTAAGACAGTTAGGATGTTGGCAGCAGATGAAGAGGCAGCCCTCTATATATTATTGGTGATGCTTTTATTAAATTCAGCAAAAAAAGAACGGTATACAAAATACTAATGACAGCTGTATATACACATACTTACAAGCAAATCTACCAACCATGACAAAATCTGACTTTTGAAAATTTGGTATAGGTTTTATCAATGTAGCCCAGTTTCACCAGAGCCTTTCCACTGAGAGAAAAGTTTCAACAGTTTAATAGACTGTGTGGCATATTACAACTTTAGATCCTCTGTGGTGAGTCTGAGCATGCTCACTCCTTGTCACTCCATGTCAGTAGAGTCCAGTTCATTGAGAAACCTCTGGCACTTGGCCATGAGGACTTTGATGGCCTCTGTGACCAGGACATCTGGAGGCAGGATGCCAGTGGACTCCACAGTAACTGCACAAGAAAAGAGACCCATCAACTGATATACATTAGAACTACGGTAATACAGACTGCTGTATGGACGTGCATTTAAGACGCTCACACCACAACAGAGATTTTAAAAAGGAACAATCCAAAGAGTCACATCAAAACATTAATATTGATTTCTTCTCATCTTGCTGACTGAGCAGGTGTAGAAACAGAAAACAGGTAATTTCAGCAGCAGCAGCTCTTATTTCACAACCAACAACAGAGAGGAGCAATGGCTTCCAGGTGTAGCTGGTTGCCTGGCAACATCATGGCAGCGAAAAGACTGCCCAACCAAGAAATAGTCCGGCACACAAATGTACTCCACAGAATATCAAAATATTCCTTAAAGGTGACCCCTGACTTTCATTATTGTTTTCATGTACTGGAATTTAGCACTGCAGTCTGAGTGCGGTCTTTAAGGCAGTTAGCTCTGACATGTACATGAACAAGGTATATGAACGTACAGATGAAATGGTCTCGCAGTCTTCCCAGCTTCACCACATTCTTCAGGTCATCATGTCTGAGGACTTCCCTGCTGCATGTATCCAGGCGACTGTTCACTACTTTGGCAACCTTTTTCCCTGAGGTGAACAACACATAAGTCACATAATTACAGAAATGCAGACTGATGAAGAGTTTAACTCCCTGCCATCCTAACAACCTTCCATTCTTACTTTGGCACTGTTGGACTGTATAAAACAGACACCAGAAATATGTCATATAAATGATGAAACTGGTGAGAAGTTATGATTGTAACAGGAAGGTTATCTTTTATATATATATATATATATATATATATATATATATTTCCAAAGTCATTGAACTCTTCCATATACTGTATTATTGGGCATCTGCTATATTGAGTGTCTCCCTAGATAGAAGAAAGATCTACCAGCTGCTAGAGTGCTGCATGCTTGCAGAATACTGTCCATGTATTTAGTTGTCTCATCATGCCCTCTGTAGAGTTGGTGTCTTTTCCATTTCAGATTAGTTTTTTCTTACCATTAACATCTTCCAGGTCTATAACTCCTCGTGAGAAGCAGCGTTTTAAGCGCTCTGCCTTTTCTCCCTCCACCAGCTCTAGAAGGGTGATCTCTGGGAGGAGGCGGTAGCTGGCTGTGGCCACTGGAGAGAACTTAGCATGGTCCTTACCTGAACAGAGAACACACTTCAATATCAGGTGGCAGAAAATAACTATAGAAAGATTAAGGTCAAAATACGCAAGTATTCCACCAAGATAAAAAAAATAAAATATACACACAGATCTCAGGTCAACAATGAACTTCCAAGAACCTTTTAGCTTTGGAACACATATTAGATCAGGAAAATAAACTTCATATTAATTAAAAATGTAGATAGAACATGGTCCTTTCTGATATCTGGATCATCTGCACTGAGATGGCTGGCTCTGATCCAGATTAGAAGCTCTTACCAATTCCTTTGACACAGTGCATGATAATGTCCAGCTCCTGTCCCGGTCGTAGCTGAGCTATCAGGATGTCATTGTGTACTGGTCCGATGCTGGAGTCTGCAAACACGTCTGCCTGGTTCCCAATGGGGACCCACTTTATGTCCCTGGAATAAACTGAGACGAGACAGAATGAGACAGGGAGGAGAAATTACATTAACGTTTGACCTTACTCAGGTATATTCTTTCTTCCTTAGACATCAGTGCCTTGGAAAGTTCCTATAACTGATTATTTTTAACAATCTCTCATTTGTTTGTGTGGCCTGGTCACAGCTGCTATTCGGAAGTCTGTATCTGCAAACAACAGCAGTAATCGGTTCGTTGGTTCGTTTGGTATCACCTGAAACCTACCCATGTGGTTCAGATACAGCTCTCGAGGGTCAGAGGAGTCTTTGCTGGCTCTGGGGTTCCTGCTGCATTTAATCTTCAGCTGCAGTTGAATTGTGTCTATTTCTGAACCTTCTTCCTCTGCAGACTCCTCACCTGGAATAATCAAAGCATAGCTGAAAAGGTGAAACTCTACTTTGTTTACACGTGGATCTATCTGAAAAACTCATGTTGCACCCACTACGACGCCAGATATTTTAATTTTTCCATTTGATGGAACAATGTCCACAAATCCAAGTTTGGTTTGGAGTTTTCAGTGGAAGCATCATATCATTTCAATGAAGTACTGAACAAACAGACACGCAATATATAAATGATATGAGAAATTTGTACTGCCTTACAGCGTGGGAAATCACTAGAGCTAACATACTAGAAGGAACAGCGTTGTTAATCTGTTTCTTCTAAATGCTGGTCAAGGTGGCAATCCACTCTGTTTTATAGCTGTGTCACAGAAGTCACATCTACATTAGAAATAAAGCTACAAAAGGTCCAACCAAAGGATCTGTTACATTGCTCTGAAAATGCTCTGTTGCTCCTTTTCAGTGTACAGAAAACAGGTCGTCAGTGTTAGTCAGACTGACAATAGAAATGGGTTTGTGCATTCTCTAGATTTAAATTTGAGAAACACATTCAGTACTGTATAATGATTGAACAAAATGCTATTCAGACCCAAAACTGCTCATGTGCCCTTTAGGTGACCCATTGCAGCAGGGTGAAATAGGAGCACTGTGGTCTACGGTCATCTGCGTGAGTGGTTCACTGTGTTGTGTTGTGTTACCAGTGTTCCTGTACTCAAACAGGCGAGGGTCCGCTTTGATGGGGATGAGGCCCAATCTGTGGGCCAGGACTTCATCCTGGACGATGGATGTATTATTGTAGATAAACACTTTCTCTATAGCCATGGTAGGCACCTATAGGCAAAGATAATGCAGAGCTCTCACAACATGTTTGTATGAAATGAAAAGAGTCAAGATTAATTTCTCTTAAGCACTGTCGGAATGCACAAAATTGACAATATCTTTACATTAGTTGTCATACACAAGTCATGTACCAAACAAACAGGGTAGAAAAAAGAAAAACCCTTCAAACAACATCTTAGGTCGACATTATGTTGTTGGATGGATGAGACTCTAATGACAAAACATGAATGAATGGGTATCCCACCTCTGCCAGTAAGATCCTTCTGAAGGCGTTAGCGATGGCTGCATCTATCCCCACCATGTCAAACTCCATATTGCTCTCATCCAGGTGCACTATGTCGATTCTGAAGTTCTGCAAACAGACAGGAGATCTTCAATTAATCAGTCTGAGCACTCATTGGTTCAAAACACTCACAATATGTTAAACTAAGTTTGACTGAAAATAAAATGAAAGTAGTACATTCATTTTTTCTTTATGGGCATAAAATGTGAAATACTGTTCCAGTTTGGCAAGCTTCTTACAGAGATACATACATTTTATAGACATACATATACATTTCTTACAGCTTTCCCCTAAAGGTTACTTGTCACATGTTGGATATAAAGTTCTTTCTTTACCAACAACATCTGTTTGCCCTTGAAAAAGACAGGAGCTGCAATATTTGAATCAGTATAATGCTGAAAGACATTATAGAAATAATCAAGTCTGTGTCCCTCCTCCTTCTCCAGTTTGTACAGACTTATGTATAAATGCAAAAAAAAAAAACACTCTCTTAAATTATTAAATTAGAAGCTGTTCTTGTGTCTGGAGTGCTGCTCACAAAGCCCCATTTTCCAAAGTAAAGGTTATGAATGATGCTCTATACACAGAGAAAGGAGCAGAGAGGAGAGGGCAAAGATGAGAAGAAGAGAAACTGGAATCCTTTGAGGTTTAGAAATAAGTCTGTTCGGCCATCCCAACAAAAGGAAAATACAGAATTTCCATTTTTGATAACAAATTCTGAGTCTGGATTTAGCCAGCAGCCAAAGAACCACTTTCAGGTCTAAAATTAGAGAAATGTACCTTCTGAAATTTCTGCATATCCCAAGTGTCATCGTAGCCAGGGTAGTTCCCAGGGAAATCTGATGTGTGAACCTGAAAGCAACAAATAATCACATAATCAATCAATCAATCAATCAATCAATTAATAAGCAAAATAAGTTACTTGGCTACAAAAATTCAAATTGTCAGCCTGTTGACAGTGAGGATTGTGTTTTGTGATGCTGGTTTTGCAGACTAAAATTTTGTTAATGATAGAGTCAGATCTGTGGCGTGTGCTCTCCTTGGTGATAACACATAACAGCCCATGTTGCTTTTTTAGACAGATCACTGTGTGGATTATAGCCTTGCGTGCCGCTTATTCCTCTGCAGTAAACTAGTAAAGGCCAGTAACAATGTGCTGGGTGTGGCGATGTTGATGAGGGTGTTTTATGAATATTCTGTGTTCTCTGCTCAGCTTCAGTGGCTGCAGAACGCAACAGCACCTGTGACTGAAAGACGAATGTCTTCCTCTTTATCTGGAGAGGACGCACGGACTGACAGGCACTATAATATAATATTATACATACTCCCAGAAATATCATAAACTCACTGTTAAGTAGCTACAAAAAAACATATGTTATTACATGATATGATAAAATACTACTACTACTACTACTACTACTAAAGATAATGTTGGGTACACCACAAGGTGTAAATACAATAGAGTTACTATATGAGTATTTTGAATATAAGTGATATTAGAAATGTACTAGAATGTGGTAGTACAGAGCAGTACAGTACTAACATGTGGCACATGATAGATATGATAGGAATATTAGAGATATGGTCTTTCCACACAAGCATCCTGATCATTCTTGTGTTGTATATATTGTGGTTCTGACATTTGTAGCCTAGTACTGGAGGGAACAGCACAGTGCAGAGATATGTTGAGTATGTGACAAATACAACTTTGAACATGATTTCAGATTTTGTTTTAATAATTCAGCAATTTCTATACCGTGTTTGAGAAATATTACTGTTGATATTATTCAGTGTCTGGGGGACAGAGCCCACCACCAAATCCATCAGTGTATTTGAATGACGGTAAATTGTTTGATTCACTTAGCAGTATTTTCTGGAGTTACCCTGTCTGTGATCATACCCCTGCCTGTCCTGCTGTTGAACAGTGGCCGCTGGAACAGTTACCTGTCTGGCTCTTCACACACCAGCTGACACGCGTCCAGCAGCTCGACGAGCCCTGGGCGGTGCAGATAGCGGATTATGCTGTCATAAATAAACACACTGTTAAAAATGGACTTACGTTCTTCACACCAAATTCCCCAAGTATTACTCGATTCCGAATTTCTTCCACGTTTTTCATGGTCGCCGCCATTTTGTCATGCACTCTACTTGGCTCCGCCCACACTTCCGCTCCACTGTCAGTGGATTTAAACCTGGATTCAAACCTGATTTAAACCTGGATTCAAACCTGATTTAAACCTGGATTCAAACCTGATTTAAACCTGGATTCAAACCTGATTTAAACCTGGATTCAAACCTGATTTAATAAATCAATTATATTATAAGGTATATTATAATTATATTAAGAATGAACAAAACACTCTAACCTCAAGGTCCATTGAGTAAGTTACTCCATTTAACGTTGATCCTCAGCCTTTAAGCCACATGAATGAGAAGTCCCTAAAGTGTCCAGAAATGGAGATTTGAATATTGTTATTCCATGACAACAAGGCAAACTCCATCTGCTAGATGCTAGATTCCATATACATCATGAAACAGTTTATTGGTATGTTGACAGTGTGAATGGCTGCCACAGCTAAGTCCCACAATGGCCTATAACTGTTTTACTAATGGTTGCCTTTTGAAGTTATCTAGTGGGAATGTAGCGTTTGAGAATGTTTGGCCTTTGCACAGCCTAACATCCACCAAGACAGTCAGAGTTTCTGTCATTTTATTGCTGGCATCAATATTTTGACACATTCCTCTTGGATACACACAATTTAAACAACATTTTGACAATAATTTAAACTGACACACACTCCGTTGACACTCCACTACCTGTGTGGAACCTGAACTATGATTATGGAGAGTCTCTGCACAAACAAAACAACAACAATTATTGTTGCAGTTCTTTTCAAAATCAGTCAAAATGTATAAAGCAGAATACAGAGAAAGGAAAAAAAAAGAGTAAAAGAGGCCATCTTGTTTTATGCAGATCACAGATGTTCTTTATCTCAGTTGGTGCACACAGAGTATAGAACCTCATAATGTAACATAACAAAAGAACGCATACAGTGATATAACAGAAGTTTGAGTTTACACCAAACAGACATTTATTTCAGCATATCTCTACTGTAACACTGTGTGGTAACTTCTGTTATTTTGCAGTCAGAGAATAAATAAGAATACCAAGATCAGTTTAATGTCTGTATGTCCTGTAAACAGAGAGGTCAACCAACCAAGACCACACAAGATAAAGCAGACAGGAAGGAAATATGAGGAACGGAGGTGAGAACTACTAAAGAAAACAGGAATTCATTCAATGTCCAGTATTAACTCCCACATGTTTAATTAATTCAAAGGTTGTATTTTTTTCTCTAATAAAGTCATGGAATCATTTACACATCATTTTTTAAGAAACTGGACATTTCACCCAGTAGCAACATTACCTGACAATCTACTGTCTCATTCACAGAGGACACTAATGAATCCCACAGTGGTTTAGTGTGTGGCTCTGATCACGGTCTGTATTATCTTTACTGTATGTTTTACAGATGTGACACAGTGGGCGGTGAAGTGGCTATAAAAATGCGATACTGAGAAATGCTTTTATGTTTTCATTCAAGAATGCAATAAGACTATTATTATTGTCTTATTGTATTCTTATGTCACCCGTAGTTTCAGCATAAATTACTCCCACTTGTGTTAATATTATATCCAAGACTAATAACGCAAAAGCAGTAGTGCCCTCTAGAGGCTGAAATGTTCATTTCATCCCACAATAAATACTGAAGTAGAGAAAGAGATTGTAGATCATGATGCAGCTGGTCTTCGAACCACAGGCTCAGCAGAAATGGGGTTCAAGTTTTTCCTGAGGGTGATGCTACAGGAAAGACTGTGGGGTGATTGATATACAGCAGCGTGGAAACTAAAAAGTCACTAATGTTATGCTGCTCTACTGGCATATGCCACTCATGTTCTTGCAGATATCACTCATCGCTGACATATGCCAGGAACTGTCACTGCTGTGAGCCACATGAAAGCATGTCACTGATATCACAAAGGTACCACTCTTCACACCAGTAGCAGGCCGATGCCCCTCTTGTTTCAGTGTCATGTGGTGATTGTAATAAACCTCTTTGGCCATCGGTATGTCACTGCCGTCCAACTCACATATGGCACAGAGAAACGGCATGTCACCTGTGTTCGACAGAGAGATACCACCTCTACCTGATATCAACCAATTCCTACTGACAAGTGCTGTTGCTGTGGCAACAGTATACCTAATAAAGTGCACATGACTGAATGTGCCTCATATTGCCTATACTTCTGATTTCTACGACAATCAGGGGACTAAAGCCACCACCCAGCAACCCCAATTAACAAAATATACACAGATTAAATTCAATATTCACATTCAAATGTTGTGTCTTGTGTGATCATTTCTCCATTTTAATGGCACCTGTCTATGATTCAAGAATGGAAAATACATATAAGTCATTATCAGGGTGAAATATGCACCACTGACACATTTAACAGTGTCATGTTTTTCCTGGGAAACTGTCCTGGATTCTGTTGGCCCACAAAATGTTTCTTTGTTGTTAAGAATTGGAATATAACCCCAGACCTAACCCAATATTTGAGGTGCTGAGGATAACTATTTATTACTGAGCTAAACACTACGGAAAATAACTAATCAACATTGTAACCAACAAGCTTGTTCATAAGTCAAACTATTTTTCTACTTGTCCAGCCCTGTCGTATTTGAAAGTGTTCAGTATAAAACATCTTTGTGATGGATCTGTCAGTAACCCCATACAGAACACTCATATTGCTTATTATGGTGTCAGAAAAGGGACAAGGGTCACTAATCAGCTTTCAGTTAAGACAAAATCATTAACATTGTTTTACAGTAAGTTCAAAATTATTTTATATCAACTGTCAAGCAACAAGGAAAGTTGGGAATGCTGCATGGAAATAAAATAAAATGTGAGTAAAATAAATTCATGTTCATTGTATTTATTTAACCTGTTGTAGGCGGGAAAACAAACTGTGAATCTTTAAAGCTAGCATCAGATTCTGCATTAAATCTAACTCACCTCCAAGCCACCATCTAAATCACCCACCCATCCATTTCCAGGGAAATACAATTAGAGTTCAGTCTTTTTCTAGATTTGTTTGAGGAGCCAACACCAAACAAGCAAAACATATTTTGTAGTTGTACAAACAGTAATTTTTGACACATTCAGTAACTTCCTTTGGGGGAAATCACATACAGTTCAAACACCAACACAGCCAATACTACCCTACCCTAACCCTAATCCCATAAATTACTCAAGGTTGGATGAAAACAAAAAACAAAGAAGACAAGATAGAATGCAGCATGGGATACTTTGGGGTACATGATGACACTTAGTTGTGGTTTGACAGATACGTGTAACCAGCACTTTTTGTCATACGAGATGTCATCCTTTTGCCTTGACATTCCATCTGTTCATGGACTGTTTATTCTTGTTTATGACTGTGATTTGATTTGTTTACATACAACTCAATTAGTATGCTCTGTCTGTTCCCGCAGGAATCCAGGATTTACACGGAAGATGGGTGAAGAGTTAGAGAAAGTCTTAAAATGGTTTGCAATGTTCTAATGTTGTTGGTCATGATATTTAATCTTTTTATATTTTATATTTGGTTAAAATAGAAGTGTGGAGATTGATCATGTCCCTCCTATCACCTTAATCACAGATATCATTTTAATCTTTGTTGAAAAAAACAAAAAAAGATCTCATTAACATGGCTCATAATAAATATGTATATATAAAGGAAAATATACTGAAACTTAAACCATGTTCATGTAAATACAAGTAGGCTAAAGAAGTCTATCACAGGGAACCTAATATCTAAATGTGTCCTATCACTCACTCAATAGAAGACAATCATCTTGTTTCCAACAGATACAATATGTACAGTATTCATTTGCTTTGGAGGTGTGAAGGTACGGGACTCTCTTCCAGAGGTCAATATGTCCCCCTGCCTTAAAAAAGTTAATTTGTCCTCACTTTTCATACAGTGTTATAATGATTCTTGTTCCTTTTTCACTGTATGTACATGTGCATACTTATAATGTTCAGTTCTGTTGAGACTGTGTAAGAGAGATGTAGATTTGACTGTGTAGTTGGTTTTGAGGCTGTAGACCAGGATGTGAAAGGGCAGTGGCAGTGCACAGCTGGAAACATCAATAGGTGAAATACTAAAACCTCAGACAACAAATGGTGAAATATAAATCTGTTGTTAGTTCATCATTACTTTCCTTTCCAGCACTTTCTCTTCTGATTTCCCTTTTTGTTGAGGCTATGAGTAGCCATACTGGCTACTGAACACAGTGTCGATATTATGTCCCATCCATCAGTCAGTTAATCAACAGCTGTAGTGGTGCGAGCGCAGCAGGCCGGGGTTCGGATGGAGCACATTATCCTGCTCCTCTTCCTCTGACAGCTGATGCTCCTGCTCTGCCGGGAGGTGTTGGTGTTCTGGCGCGACAGCTTAGCTGCGTGGCTTGCTGTCTCCTTGATCTGCAGCTCCAGGTGTTTTTGGATGGCCAGGCCCAGCTCTTCAGGGTCCACAGAGGCCCCATACACCTCCCACGTCATCCCTTCTGCATCCCACTTCACCTCCTTCACTGGGGACTTGGAAGCACTGTCCGGTTTCTTGCCTCCATCACTGTTAGTGTTTGGAGTATGGCAGTAGGAGGACCCACTCCTGCTCTCTTCTGTCAGACAGATCTGGGGGAACACATGCGGCGTGACGGCCTGTCCTGTCTGCACCCCAACATCCCTCAGCTCTTTGTGGGCTGTCATAGTCCCCGTGTGCCGGGTTGTGGTTCTGACATGGCCAACAGGACTGCTGCAGCACCCCTCTAGACCAAAGTGTTTTGGGGATTGTGGCCCAGCACAAGGAGGTGCCGTGCTGATCCAAGAGCAGTTGAGGTTGCAGCACCGCAGCAAGTGTTTGGCATCCAGGCCCGTCTCACTGACAGAAGAGATGAGGCGAGGCAGAGTGAGGTGGTTCATCGCTGAAAGAGGTGCCGCTGCACGCTCGATGTTGCAGCTTGGCTGTACTCCTGCCAGGCGTGGCAGCAGCTGGGAGGGGGCTGGGATGGGTTGGGGGTGGCAGTAGGCTGCAAATGTGTCCCCAAAATTGGCATGATGGATGTAACAGCTATAGCAGAGGGCCTTGTCACATTTAGGGGAAACATGGCCCTTCTGTACAACACCCTCCACTTTGGCTGCTGCCTTGGGGGACGAGACACAGACACATCTGCTGTGAGGCTGCTGTACTCCACCTTCTCCACTGTTGGGCCCTCTACAGACAGTGGTGATGATGTTGCACTGCTGCAGCTGCATGGGCTGCTTGCAGGCTAACATGGAGTGACTCTCAGCATCTTGGATACTCTTATCTCCACCATGGTATGCAAGCCCACAAGTCTCATTGTCTGGAGTGAGAGGGGGCACTCCCTGTTTAACCAGAGGTAAAGTTTCTGAGTGGCTTCTGTGAACAGGCAGGGTGGCTGGCTTTATGCTTTGCACCATCCTGCCAGCCTGAGGGTTGTTACTGCCTGCATTCACGACCACCTTGTGGTGATGTAAGGGTATTGCGTCAGGCAGACTAGATGGGCTTTGTTCCAGTTCACCAGGCTCTCTGCTGCCCGTCAGACTGCTGCAGTGAATTCCTCTGGTAGGACAAGTTGTTAAAAGTTCTTTACAGGTCTCACTGACAGCCTCCTGTGGCTCCACCTGGCAGGTGTAACCTGATCCTCCAGCCGGTCTGGAGGGTGTTACTGTCCGGGTATAGGAGGTGTCAAAGAGTGACTGACCAGAGATCTTTGATTCCAGGGAAACAGCTCCCCCCAGTGGGTACAGCTCTGACACTGGATGCCCGTCCTCTGCCATGGAAGACCTATGAGAAGAAATAAAACACAGTATTGACATCTCACACTTTATCAGCTCAGACACAAGACACACAGAACACAGAAAATCCCATAAACAATCAATAATTTGAAGCAATTTTGTATCAAAATAGAATAATTTAATAAAATAATAATAATTAAAAACAATATATATAATTAATTTACATTTTTTGTAATTTGACTGTGTGTGTGTTTATATATATATATATATATATATATATATATATATATATATATATATATAGCCATGTATATAGGTGGCAGGTACTGAACGGTAGTTCAGTTCCTGCTCCTGTTGACTGGTCCTTGGTGACAGATGATGACACTCCCAGATCAGCCAATGACTGACCAATCCTGTTTTTCACCAATAAATGTCAGGGTGTCACAGACGGAAGTTCTTCTCTGGCCTTTACAGGCAGCTACTTAGTGATACTTCCTACATTTGTGTTTGGAATTTGTTCACTACACTACAGCATTCCCCAAAGAACAAATAAATACTGTATATGGCCATTCAGGTATTTCTGTATTTCTGGACACATCAAAACTGCATATTGTGTTAAGTTTGAGATCACTTCAATAATTGAATAATAATAACAACAAATATATGCAGATTAGGGATGACACCTGCATGGGAGTCGAGATCTTGCTATTCACAGGCAGCTTTATTTAATGGATAAAATAACTGAGTTTTAGGCATTTGTGCTTGTAATACCAAAGCTGCCTTCTCCAAACCACATTAATGTTGCAGCAACTACATATTACTGGGTAAGACAATGTTGCAACCTGTGGCTACTAACAGTTCATTTGTGTGGCAAGATTTTGTTATAATAATGACGATGCATTGTGCAAAATCTTTAAACACAAGACAAACCACGCAGGCGGTTCAACAAATGATCTGATCTACAAGTTAAAAGCACAGAGTGACAGTAGAAAGGAGAGAGTCACTACAGACAGCCCCATGGCTACAACAAAACTACAGGGAAGAACACTACCATACTGATAACCTTTTACACAACTGAACATAATCTTTACATAAAGTAATGACTCTGATTAACACCAAAGGAGATGGCTATAGAACCACACTAGTAGGAGGATAGCCTGTCATGACATCTCACTCTCCCTCATTTCCTGTCATCTTTCCACCGTTGACTGTTGGAATAGTTAAAATATTTTACAATAAAGAATGATAACCACCCTTTCTTATCATTTATCTGAGGATTCCAAGTCTACCAGTAAAAGAGGAACATGCAAAGTATTGATTTTAGAACAACAGGAAAACTTTCAACCCTAATTCAGATTCACTTTTGGGAGCACAACTTCCGTGGACGAGGAAAACACAAATGAACAGAGTAAACTCATTCAGTCATCTCCAGTTCACTTTTAGTGACTGGCTACATATACAGGATTGAATAGTTCAACATTTATTAGAATGCTCTGTATCAATTTTGATATGGTTAGCCTATCATTGCATAAAGAATGGAAACAAGTGGTAACAGCTAATCTGGCTCTGCCCAAAGTTCAAAAATACACCTATCAGTTCCTCTAAAGCTAACTGGTTAACATGTTGTATTTCTGTTATTTAATTTGTACATAAGCATGTAAAAAAAAAACACAGTTTTAAGGGGAGTTACAAGCTGGAACAATTTATTGACGATCAACAGATCAACATGTCAGTTTTTGAACTTTGGACAGGGCCAGGCTAGCTGTTACCTCATGCTTCCAGTTTTTATGCTAAGCTAGGCTAACCACGTCCTAACTCCAGCTCTGTATAGTTCTTATCTCATGTGTGACATTCTTCTCATCTAACTCTCACAAAGAAGTGTACTTCCCAGAACAATGAACTAATATTTTAAAAGCAGTTGCAGAGTGATTCTGATCATGCTTATGGCCGATTCCACATGACGTCATGAGCATGTTTGGTGTTTTGAAGCATTGTGAAGCAATTCGCAGGATCCAGACAGGAACAAGTTGGAGCATGCCAACAGTGCTCCCTACATGTAGTGTCTCAGAGATCTGAAGCAGAATTTTAAGAACTTTATTTAAATGATGTTGGGCCATCATAACTTAAACTTGAATTTTGTAAATATATTTAATTTTTATTCGGGTGCTGTTTCAGATGCTCATTTTACTAGATTAAAGTTTGGAACATGATGTACAACTTTCTAATTTTCTAATTCAAATTCTGGCACATAGATAATGTGGGAAATGTTCAGGTACTGACTCATTCAGGGAAACTACTAGCAGTGTCTCTGGGTGCTAATCTCAGGAAGTGGGCTGGACCGCCTTGAACTGGAGCCAAAGACTTTTACATCACACCCTTCTGGACACCATTCATCAGATTAACATGCATGAACACAAAACAGACACACATACATTATGCTTCCACAAACAGATACAATCAGAAATGCATACACGCACAAGCTTTGAAA
The DNA here is from genome assembly GCA_031216445.1 of Lateolabrax maculatus. Classification (NCBI taxonomy): domain Eukaryota; kingdom Metazoa; phylum Chordata; class Actinopteri; order Acropomatiformes; family Lateolabracidae; genus Lateolabrax; species Lateolabrax maculatus. The sequence continues at coordinate 27,961,010 of CM062209.1, forward strand.
CATGTTCATCCTTCGGCTTACCTTTCACAGTAAAATACTTGCTGCTGAGGCTCTATCCTCCCCTATCCTCTTCGTTTCAGATGTGTTGAGTGATGGGTGCAGTTTCCTGGAAAGCCTTCATCCTCCTTTTCCACCTCCTCATCACATCCACAGGTGACCTCTCCCTCTCTCTCTGTCTTTAACTGCACTCAATACACTGAGCCGCATGTTATCCCTTGCTGCTCTCCTCCACAGCCTCCTCCTCCTCTCTCCCTCCTTTGTCTCGGCAGCCCCTGGCTGTGCACAAGATGGAGGAGACCTTGAGATAATCCTCGACTACATCTGATTACAAATGTGAGGATGCAATCTTCAAATCCCTGCTCTGCGAAAGAGAGTCGAGGTTGGTTAGTTGTTGGCTTATCCAGCTATAGTGGGAGACGGATGGAGGGGGTGGGGGAATGATAATGAGAGGAAATAGTCAGGCATCATCCCTCCACCTGGGAAGAGTGGAGCAGGGCCGATGCATCGATGTGTGCACTAGAGGAAAAATAAAGAAAACACACCCACAACACTCTTTTTTGTCTCAATTCTTGCCTTTTTTCTTCGCTGGTGTACACACTCTGCTCCACTCAGAGCTCAGTCACTGCTTTAGTTTCACACACTCTGTCGTTCTCTCACTCAGCCCCCCCGCAACCCTCTCACCAACACCAACCTCCATCACTATCCCTGTTGCTATGGAAACTGCAATACTCAATGGGCCAGTGTGTGTGTTTTCTGTTTTTTTTCCAGCCGGCAATGAGACAACAGACAGCCAAAACAAATCAGCTGGGACCTGTTCATGTTTGTGGTTGACTCATCCGCAGCCAATTTCACACATCAACTCGTCACTCTTCATTTCCATATACGTCAGAAAACATGGACACAAATTACCATGATGATGACATGTGAACAGATGGGTGGCGCAAGCATAGACTGTAGAGACCATGAACATAGTTTCTGTGATGTCACCCACAGGTCTGTGATGGGGCATTAGGAAGCCTGGAGTCTGGCTTCATCACCAGCTGCAGGAAGGGCTAAATCTGGTCAAGCGGGTGGAGCCAAACTTAGATTAGTAAATGGTAACCTCCATGGCTGCCTGTGATTGGCTGCAATACCTGTCAGTCATGCAAATATATCCCCAAACAGGCTCGTGTTTAGGCATTGTGGTGCAGTTACACTGAGATTTGCTTCCTGTTCATTTCAGTGTGGAAGAGGGCGAGACACATTGACCCAAGTTCAATCTGACTCAACTTTGGCAGGCAAAATCCTCAGCTCTCCAATGTCCAGTTGGTTTGAGAGACTGACCGATCATTCAGGAAATATTGTTGGTTTATATTCTTGTTTTCTGAAGAATCCGAATCAGAACGAGTTTGGTCATGTACTGTATGTGTTCACATACAAGGAATATGACTAATTTTTTTCCACTGCTCTCAGGGTTCTTAAACAGAAATAGACAAATAAGCAAAAAACAAGGACGACAAAATAGAACAGAGGTAAATATAAACATTTAACTACTATGTACAGATATAAATATAACTATATGTACAAAAGTATAAATATACACATAAAAAACAACAATGCAATTGTTAATTGTTGTAAATATACTGGAATAAATATAGAAAGTTTAATATAACAGGTTACTTTATATACAGGAAGTAGATGGATATGACAATATATGAATGTATATATAAAATATACGATATATATACCTACAATATATATACTTCAGTATATATACCTATGATATATATACCGATAAGAAAAGGTGAAATAATACAAGCAGGGATGCTACTAGTCTGCTTTGAGTGCGAGGACAGTGACAGAGGTTATGGTCAGTAAAATGTTTGATAAAATGCTGTAAATGTACAACTTTATGGACCACTGTTGCTAGCATACTAGCCCCTCCAGTTTATGTTTATGTAATACTAACGCTCTTTCTTGTCCCCCCTGTTTTTGGCCACGCTACGCAAGTCATTTTCAGGCAACTTTCTTTCTGACTGCTACTTTAAAAAGTAATGGAGTACTTCCCATCAGCCCCCAGGTGGTGTGCTCTGTGGTTTCCTCAGAAGCATTCTTACCGCCACTTCCTCCTGTCAACATTGTTGCTTTCAGACAAACCACTCAAGTCAAAGTGTTAACCATTTATCACAGTATGCGTTTTAGTTTGGCGGTGTGTATATTCACCAGGAGAAAGGATGTTGTGTATGGTCAATGTGCCAATGAAGCTACTCCACTCATCTTTAGACTACAAGAAAAATACACATAGGCTGGCCTAGTGAACGAATGCATACAATAAAAGGTTACAATGCTAAATAACCTTTGAGGATGTAGCCTAAAGGGCCTAATCAATTAATCAGCACTGAATTACACAATGACTGATTTTAATTGGATTTTGAGGGTCAACGTGTTAGACACAATGGGCCTTGACATAATCGGCAGTGTTCTATAACCATGATACCACTTTATGACCATAACACCTGATAGAGGGTGGACAAAAAGTCTTGTGGTCCCCCATTTTCTGGCGCCAGTGATCCCCAGCAAAGTCTTTCAAAAATGCAACTCATAGTTTTGGAATTTTGGTGTCTTGTTTCAGGAGTACCTTTCTCTCTCCTTTTTAACTTTTCAAGAGTTTTCTTTTAGGTGAGCAGCAGCTTTAGATATTGGCTTGATGTTGTGAAGGAATTTTCCTTCTTGTATGTTAAACTTCCCTCTTGTAGGTTAAAGGTAACTTAAGACAGTGCTTCACAGGTCAGGTCAACTGCCTGTCTCTGTTCGCCTGTCTCATTCTGTGTGCCTCTGGTAGATCAAGGTCTGCTAGATATCTTCTGTTTTCGGGTTTAGACACAACAGGCTGGAGCCTGGTTTTTGATGCTGGATAAGAGAGACTGTAGAGAGGCCTACATCATCATCTAATTTTTTAATTCAGTCAGACATTCCCAGATAAAAAAATCATACTTTTCAGGGAATATCTTTACTTTTAACATTTTTTTCTATTCCATAAGGCAAATATACAACAGGGAGATCTGGTCTGTGATGCTGTTACATAGAGTATGTAGTGTTTATACTGTACAGATAATTCTACCCTTCACCTTGCAAGTGTCGAGACAGAGACCTTATTAGACTAACACAGGTTCACATTTTGACACATGAATCTACTAGATCAACTTCCATATCAGCACAATAAAAAGACTGTCCCCATCTGTACTGATTTTAAATGATATCTCTCTGCTTCAATTCCAAAAAGTATAAGAGTGTTTTTGGCCAGTCTGACAGCTGCTTACAAGGTGGTCGCAACTAGGTGGAAACCTCCACAAACACAGACACTGTAGCAACAAGTGCTCAGTGTTATAGATGTTGTTTATCTTGAGTTGTCCACAGCACGCAGCCCAAAGAGAACACTACAAGACTTTGGGCCTTTTGACTCATGAATGTCTGATCATCTATACTCATTCGCATTTATTTTTCGTGACTTTTTTTGTGGGTCTGTCATGTTGTTGTTACATTTTACTGACCAGTTCTTATGAATATATATTGTTTCATTTTATTAATTTTATTCACTGCTGTATTGCTTTATGTCTACATCACTTCGGTTCAAATAATCATAAAACATTTGATCACAAACAAAAAAGAGACAAATAAAAAAGACAACACAAAAGATGCCAAGCCAAAAAAATAAAATTTTGGAAACACAATGCAGTTCAAGGCCTCAGAAAGCAGTCTCCCTGTCTATTTTTAACTCTATTTGCTTCCATCTTTCTTGCTAGAATATAGGGGGGTCGCCGGCTGAAATGAAGGGTCACAGTGGGTGGGGCCTGAATGAGGAGACAGTGCTGAGATGATGATGTGTGTTTGGATCCAGACATGACAAGCTGCCGCAGAGAAACCTGGCTGTTCAGCTCCCTGTTAACCAGGTTTCTTATTGTTTGAAGCACTGCAGGTGGGTCTTTGACTGTCCACATCTAGCAAGTCTTTCACTTCATACTGACTGAGTTACATCAACATGATGGACAACGATTGATACCTAGAGAATGTGTCAACATGCCACAGTATCCCCGTTTCAGTTAGCATAGGTGGGTTTATCAGAACTAGAATAAGGGCTTCTCCAAGTTTCTGAAAACAGGATGATTTTGACTGTACACAAACTCATATCACGGATACGCTAACAAACATCATCACTGATACTATTGTTCCACCATGCCCACACAGTGAAAGAATCCAACATGCACTCATCTGCACCAGCTGGAGAGTGGTGGTTGGGCTGAGTCTGGTTACCAGCTGGTGAGAGACTCAGAAGGTGACAGGAGGAGGGAGAGCCGCAGCGTGAGTGCTGTGCTGGGGTGGTAACGCCCTGTACATCCCAGTAACGAGTTCTTACCTGCCATTCACTCCAGTCCCAGATACCACGCAGCAGCCAGCAGTTAGCTTTGGAAGTAGGAAGTTTTTGTAGCACCTCAAGTAAATGTTTTTTGTTTGAGCTTCCACTCCTGACTCTGGGTTGTGACTCACCTTGTTTTAAGGGCCTCTCAACCACCAACCACCAGCCACCCACACCGTTTGCACCTCATATTCAGCTCTTTCAGCAGTTAGATTTTTGCTTGGAGGGACTCGGCTGGCAGATCTTCAGCTCTTTGGCATTTCATTTCTATGTTTCTGTTATCTGAGCTACTCTCAACATGTGAAACATGGCTTAAACCAAATGTTTTCTTACAATAAAAATTAAGCTTCTCTGCGTGACTAAAACAAGGTGGTGGTGCCTTAATCTATAGATCTATGTTCAATTTAACCTTCAAACTTAATATTTAATAAATTTCATCTGGGCTCTTTAATCTACGTCAACTATGAATTGCTTTGTATTCTAAATTTTTAGAAGAATTTGGAGACTTTGTCTCAGACCTTGGGATTGTTATTCTCAATATTTACCTAAATAGGGCCTTTAACTCCTCTAAGTAAAGCTGTTCTGGCCTTTCTTTCAGCAGAAAAATAGATAAAAAAATAAGTTCCTCATCTCCAGCTACTTCTACAGAATCAGTAGTGGAATATTCATGATGAATCCCAGATCATCTGAACATTTGTAAGAACAGAGACTGTCTCTATTGAAATATTGTCTAAGCTGCTGTTAGCTTCTAAACCCACCCCCACTTCCAACCTAGTACCTGCTAAACTTTTTAAAAAACTCCATCTCTGGGACCTACAATGCTAAATATATATATTTATCACTTTCGACACTTACCAGCCAGTGCTGTGGTTAAACCTTTACTAAAAAAAAAACACTCCTTGATCAAGGGTCCCTGAATAACTCGGACCAGTCTCTAACCTTCCATTCTTTTCAAAAGTACAATAAAGAGTTGTTTCGGCCCACATAATTAACAGTGATATTTTTTAACCTTTTCAGCTGCTTTCAGGGCCTGTCTATAAAAATGCACTTAATAAAGCGATGAATGATTTTTCGCTTATTTTATCTTACCTATCTGAGAGAACAGTGTGTTTCCTGTACAGTTTGATCAACAGTAAAAGTCTGGCAGCCAAGAACCTGGTGCGCTTGATATTGCCCTCTTTTCTGATCAGCACATTAAAGAATTCACCAACATTGCTAAAAACCTGTCTCTGGAGCACACGTAGACGTCACATCCTTTGGATTTTCCCTGAAAAACCTTCCCAAGTCCTTTATAAATAAAATCAGTCCACAGGCTGTGATAGGCAACCAAGAAAGTCGGGGAAGGTTTAATATTTTTAAGCTATGCTACCATCTGTTCACACATTGGCAATACAAATTGATTAATACATGTAAAAAGTCACATATAGAACCTTGTGTGTATATACACACACACACACATTCACTAATCAGCAACAACACCCATGTCTGACTAATGTTGGTAATGCTAGTATTTTAAGGCTGCTTGTGCTTAACCCATTAATGTCCACAGTGGAATTTTATAATTTCCTTTACAGCACTTAGTAGCCGAGCAAAGCACAAATCCATGGAAAATTTTCAAACGTTTTTCTTTCTTCGTGAAAACACCTCTAAAACAATAGATTATGAATTTCAGATCTTGATGATTTTTGACACATACGTAGTCTGCATTCTGACAATATAGATTCAATTCTGTTGAGGTTAATCTAGCCTGCATCCAGACCTCTGTCTGAATCACCAGCCACATCTCAGATTTCTTAAGGGATTTCGATAGAAAGAAAAGAAAGTGAAAAGAAAGCAATTCAGTCTGATTACCGGGCTGCATGGAATCCTGTTTAGACAAACATTTACTACCTTGAACACCAACAATATTGTCCTCTGGCTATAAAACCCCATTTTATACATTGCTACTAGAATCCAGAATAAAACAGCCTTTTGCATTGTGAATCTTCAGCAAGTCTCGTACTGTGCAGACACACTGAGTTGCCAGTTGACCTTCATCATTCGGAGTGCTGTTTTTATGTAAAGGTGACTGTTAGGAAGAACATTAGGGAGACCAGAATTACTAGCATTGGTTAGTGTTAAGACGAATTTGGAATATGGCCTTATTAACTCTGAACATGGCAGGATGAGTGGCAAATCTTCCAAACAGCCGTTGTCTCTTATTTTTCCACACACAACTACTTACAGCCTGCGGTAGGACTGCACCCAATGAATTCACCGTTTATTAGAATTTTGTAGACTTTCCTATGCAGATCACTCAAAATGAATGTAAACGTCTTGGTGGTGGGCCTTGGTGCCGTCATATTCAGGACACTTGTCACCCTGAATTATCTTTCAAAAATTATCCATGATCCCAGTGACACCAGTGGAGAATTAGAGTTGTGTGGCACTGCGGGTATATGTGTTGGTAGGGATATAAAGAATTAATCTTATTGTCTATGAGAGTGTGTGTGTCTGTTGGGTGGGGGGTAGCTGACAGCTGTGGACAGATTAAGGCTAAGATGTTATTCTCTGTGTGTGTGTTTCTGTAAAATGTTATCTGCTTGCAATTCATGTGTTCAAAGTATTTATGCATATTTTCGTGTGTTTGCAATGCATATGTGTTATTGTTTCTATCATTATCTCCACAGTGCTGTGTCTTCTTGATTCCAACATCAGTGTGGAGTTGCACATGCTCAGCCCTCTTCAGACTTTGCCTCAGTGAAGGCAGTTCCCCTGCACCCTGCATCAACCCCCCCCCCGCTTGATACAAACACCTCACGGAACTGACTTGTAGGACCATCACAATCTCACAAACCCACACGTTCACATTAAGTGGGCTCCAGACTGTCCACTAGGGAGAGCTGCTGTCACTGTCAGACCCGTTTTACACATGCCAACCTGAACCGGTTGGGGTGCAGCAGCAGAGTGAACCTGCAAATATAGACAAAATAAATCCTTTTCATTGTCAATTTTTCATCAATTATTATTACTGTTGCTGCTGACAGTACTGAGCTTTCTTAAAAATACTTTAAAAGATCTGTTTCCTATTCCCTTGTGTGGTTTTGATGAGCCTGTTGCCTTATGGTTGAATATTTTCTACAATCTAAAGTTGTGTTCAAAATAATAGCAGTCCAACATCACTAACCTGATCAAACACTGTTTTTGGTAGAAATTATATTTCTACATGGCAAATAATGCACTAGTAGGTGTAGTAAAGTAATAGAAAACCAACAGACCCAACAGTCATGACATGCATACTGTGATGGAAATCTAAGAGCTGGTTCACTCTAACAAGAAGTTTCAGGAGACCTGGATGTCTTACACAGGAATATTTATTGAAGCTCGATTGAGGAGAAAAGGGAAACACCATGTGTGAATCACAGCGTACTGCTACCCAAATCTGAAGATGGTGTCCTGAAGCTCAGTATTTAACCCTCCCCAGAACTGATAAGTTAAGCTATATCCAAATTGAGTTATTCCTAACTCAGTCTGGTATGTGTGATGACTCTATTGCAGGGGTGCTCACACTTTTTCAGCATGTGAGCTACTTATAAAATGACCAAGTCAAAATGATCTACCCACTACAAAAATGCAAAACATATATTTATTTATAAATATATTGAGGATTCTTTATATCTACAATGTATGTTGATGTACATGCATAACCGCATGAGTCAATATTGCACAACACAACAGAATTAACTATGTACATTTTTTGTCATTACCGGAGTTTACTCTAATGACTTGCACTGAATTAAATCAGCCAGGGAGCATAGTCCGGACAGTAGCTGCTGACGGCCAGCAAAAAAAAGTCCTCCTCCCATTCCGTATGAAAGTGATACATTTTTGTCTTCTTACTTGGTCCAGCTCCCCCACTCATTTTTATACCCTTTCTTAGGTTTAAGAGAAAAAACCGAGGGCTAAAAACTGGAGTTAACTCGCTGACTAGCTTGTTAGTTTTACTACACTTCGCGCCGTTGTTTGCGCATGCGCAGCGACCTAAGTGTCAGAAAAATTCAGATGTCATCTGACTGGCTGCCCTGTATATCAATCAAGTGACGGGATGGATGATAGGCTGGCATCTATTTTTTTTAATGTCATGCGATCTACCAATACTACCTTTGCGATCGACTGGTAGATCGCGATCGACGTATTGAGCACCCCTGCTCTATTGGATATCAGATCCAAACAAGGAAAGATGTCAACCATTGCTGTCCTATCAACAGCATAGCCTCTCTACAGTATCTCTCATCCAGCGTCAACAACCAGGCACCAGCCTGTTGTGTCTAAACTCAAAAACAGAAGATATTTAGCAGACCTTTGTCTACCAGAGGCCAGAGCCAACTCGGCCTTGTCAGGCACACAGAGTGAGACAGGTGAACAGAGACAAGTAGTTCACCTGACCTGTGAAGCCCTGTCTTAAGTTACCTTTAACCTACAAGAGGGAAGTTTAACATTCAAGAAGGAAAATTCCCTCATACACACTGCTGATTCTGTGAAATTGAATCATTAATTGAAAGGGGCGTGTTCAAAATAATAGCAGTGTGGAGTTCAATTAGTGAGGTCATTCATTCTGTGAAAAAACAGGTGTCAAACAGGTGGCCCTTATTTAAGGACTAAGGCAGCAAATGTTGTACATTCTGGTTATAGTGCATTTCTCTCTGAAAACTGAGTACAATGGGTCGTTCCAGACATTATTCAGAAGAACAGCGTACTTTGATTAAAAAGTTGATTGGAGGGGGAAAACATATAAAGAAGTGCAGAAAATGAGAGGCTGCTCAGCTAAAAGGATCTCAAATGCTTTAAAATGGCAAACCAGAAAGATATGGAAGAAAACGGGAAACTACCATTAGAATGGATCGAAGAATAAGACTCAGCCAATGACCAGCTCCAGGGAGATCAAAGAAGGTCTAAAGTTACCTGTGAGTTCTGTAACAATTAGAAGATGCCTATGTGAAGCCAAGCTATCGGCAATAAGCTGATATTTTGTTTATTTGCTTGTTTATTTTTTTTTTATTTTGGGAAAATGGGTTTAGTGCATTGTCTATACAGAGGACCAATGAGATTTAAAAGTTTGTCAAACAAAACATTGATCCACACGTGTTTAACCAAGCCACACACACAAAAATAAAAAAATGGAAGAATGTGGGTCCATGGGTGACTTGCTGTACTGATATTCATGATTGGAAAAGAGCCACAGAGGAGGGAGGAGTGTCATACTCATCCTCTTCAAAAGTGTACAGAAAATCATTCTGTTGCACATCGTGGAAGTACATGCAGTAAATTTACTTTCACGAAGAAGCTGGAATTATTTAAGTACAACAACGGCATCACTAAATGCTTCAGAACCACAATTGACTGATGGTCCAGCAGAATTGTGGGCGCAACATAAGTATGACGTGGGTCTGAATAAATAAATAAAAAAACACAGCACCTTTAATAGTCATGCCTGATTACAGACTACATGTCTGTACTTGTTGCACACCAATACACCACAGCAAATTCCTTGTATGTGAAAATCTACAATAACCTGATTCTGATTCTGATGCAAGGCCCAATATCCCCTGAACCAGAAGACATTTTTGTTTGAATCACTGTTAGAAAGGGGATTATTGTAACATGCCCAGATTCTCCATGTTTGAACACCTACCTTTCCAGTAATAATAAAAAAAAAGGCTCCACAGGAAAATCAACCCACAGCTTAGAGAGTTGTCCAAGAGACACATGACCATGGACTTTGAACAGCAGACACACTGACGTGGACAGAAGATGGACTTAGCAGTTTTGTTAAACTTAAACAAGCACTGACCACTGCCCCGACCTTGGGCGTGCCAAACCCACACCAACCCTTTACACAGACAGTTTGTGAGAAAGATGAGTTTATGTCATCAGTGTTGGTGCAAAGACATGGGGAAAAACTAGGACCTGTAGCTTATTTCCCATTAAAGAACGGTGCTGTAGCAGCAGGATTGCCACATTGCTTTAAAGCTGTGACAGCAGCATCAACAGTACTAGCATTAAGAGGCTCAAAAACTAAATCTTTGGTTGCTCGTGCAGTTTCATTGTTCCTCCTGGAGCAGAGAATGAGTCACCTGATTTACCATATGTATTGCACTCACTTCATGATTATGGTACACTGTGGAAGATGAGGGGTTTTAACATCAACTGTAAACTAATTGAACATGCTTCATTGGTATTTAAACCTTTGGAATCAATCTTACTCCCGTGGGAAGTAGCTGTCTGCAAGTGTGAGGCCCACACAAAAGCACAGGATCCAGTCTCAAGAGGAAACACAAGTGCTGATGCACAGGCTTCCATTCAAATTGCAATGCAGATGCCTAATATTTCTTATCCCATAACTCCTTCTGTCTCCTTTGCCAATGTGGTTGAAGCCCAGCAGAAGCTCCTTACACAAGAGTAAAAACTGTGGAGAGACTCTGATTGTACCTTTGTATATAAAGTGTGATTTGGCCCACATGGCAACTTGTGTTTGCCAAAATGTCTGATTCCTTATCTTGCAAGGTTGACACATGGGAGGGACCGTGTCAAAAGGGGGGATGAGGGAAACAGCTAACAGATACAGGTTCACACAAGGCTTCTCAAACTACTCACAAAAAAAAAAATTTGTCTCAGGAACAATGCTGGTAGAGGACAACCAATGAAGCAAACCAGTCATCCTACCCAAGATGCTTCTGGTCACATAATGATGGATGATATGTTTTCTAAATTTAAGCCCTACCTCTGGTGCTTATGATTATAAGGGGGTGGGGAAAATTCAAAACAGGATTATCCTCATTTGAAATCATCATGGGCGGCCCATGAATACAAGAATGACATCCCCAGGACAGAGGTTGTCCCTAATGGGGAAAAAGTGTGATAAATCTATACTGAACTTCTGAATTAACCTCTCCAGCTCTCTAAAAGCACTGGTGAAAGCAGCCCTACCAACAGTCCTACTTTGTAAGGACCATTGCATCCACTGCAGCCTGGAGACTAGGTGGTGGTGAAAGGTTCACTGTGAAGGTGGCAGACAGGCCAGTGGAGATAAACGCTGGCCACTGCAAGAAGGTTTTCTTTTCAGGCTCAAGAAACTCCAGGGTGGAGAACGGGACTCTGAGGATGATCAGAGCAGCAAGGGCTCAGACTAGGCCCATCCTGCTGAGCTGAAAGACACCTGCTGAAGATTTCAGATAAGAACATTACAAATGAACACTGATCTTATACCAAAGTGGCTTGACATAAAGCTATGAAGAAGGCTGTTAAGACTCTGTTTCACAGGATTCATAAAGTACAAACTGTACAGCTTAGACTCTGTGGTCTGTCAACAATTAGCAGGAGAACTGGTGGCAATAGGTTTCAAAGGAGAGTTAATCAGTGAACACACTGACACTGATCAGTGAACACACTGATTAACTGAAACTTGTTGTGCATACATACAATTCACATACAGTGTATACACCCTGCAGAAGGAAACTTGTTTCAGAGATATTTAGATTGGGTAGGCCAAACAAAGAGGGTGGTAGGTGCCAAAGTACGTCCCCTAGTGATTATGAGCACACACAGAGGTGACACACTACATAAATTAACCCAACAGGTTGAGAGAGGTTGTTTCACCTTAATCTATCCTATTGGTGGAGTGAATTAAAATAGAAACTGAAAAGGAGACTACTCACAGTAGTAGGGGCACATGGGGTATGAACATGAGCATAAACCTATTAACACTGACTATGACAACCACACCCAACAATGGGAAAAATTGAAGGACCGCTATGAGTAAAACGACTCCAGAAGCTTAGGCTTGTACTTTTCACTATTAACGGACTATGTACCAACCTTCCAAACATGGCAGTAATGGCTACGCACCATCACAAGAAGCTCCACGTCTACATTTCTGTAACAGCACCATGTCCTTGTTTAATTGTCTATTTCTGTGTGAACACATTGAAAACTATGGGAAAACTGGAGTTAAATTCCTTGTATGTGACTGATACATGGCTAGTGATTCTGATTCTGATGTAAGATGGGAAAACGATTTGCTAGATGCTATAATTAGAGAGATTAGTTTTGTGATTTACAAATTAATCAAAAGGAGGAATGTCAGGTAAATTCTTGTTATAATGATGTGTTTTCCAATAAGATGACATTATTACTAAATGATTAGATGTGTTTAGTATTTATCCATTACAAAATATAGATTTTCATGAGTAAAGAATCTAATAGTCTGTTGATTTTCACATGGTTCTGAGAAAGTGTTTGTCACACAGTGGAATGTGTGGGGAGTTAGGGAGAAGGTGCAGGTGGCGAACCTTTTGAAACAGGGAAAGGCATGAAAAGAGAAGAACTAAGATAAAGACAAGGTCAGAATCGACTTGCAGTTAATGTTGTGTGTGTGATTCTCAAAGTATAAGAACTGATGAGAGACTGCCTTTCTTCAGTCATATATGTGCAATGGATGATGGCTCTTGCTCTCATCTGCACTAGACAAGAACTGAGATTTCAGTTTCCATGACAGGACCAGCATCATGATATGGGGATGTTTCTCGTACTATGGTGTTGGGCCTATTTATCACATACCAGGGATCATGGATCAGTCTGAATACATCAAAATACCTGAATAGGTCATGTTGCCTTATGCCAAAGAGTAAATGCCATTGAAATGAGTGTTTCAACAAGACCCCAAACACACTAGTAAGCGAGCAGCATCTTGGTTCCAGACCAACAAGATTACGGTTATGGAGTGGCCAGCCCAATCCCTGGACCTCAATCCAATAGAAAACTTGTGAGGTGACATCAAAAATGCTGTTTCTGAGGCAAAACCAAGAAATGCAGAGGAATTGTGGAATCTAGTCCAATCGTCCTGGGCTGGAATACCTGTTCACAGGTGCCAGAAGTTGGTCGACTTCATGCAACACAGATGTGAAGCAGTTCTCAGAAACAGAGGTTATATAACTAAATATTAATTCAGTGATTCACAGAAAAGCTAAATTTTCAAGTAGTTTTCAGTTTATACAGTAAATGTTTGTAAAGACAAATGCAGACACTGCTATTTTTTTGAACAGTCTAATATTCCTTTTTCTTTACTTTCTATAAAGTAATAAATTTGAGAAATCTGTCTTCATGTTTTGATTTGGAATAGAATGCGCAGTGTTCCCAATGCATTTGCGTATGGGAATAAAAGCTTATAAAAAATTATAAGGATTTTGGGCTTTACTCACTTCTTTAAACACACTGCTATTATTTTGAAAACAACTGTATGTTACACAAGTGACATGAGGGTGAGTGAGGTGACAAAGACGCCGCAGCCATCATGTCCAACCTCTCTGTGTTTATTAAAGATGATACAGTGTTGGCCTTTTTGACATGTATACAAAAACAGATAAGACAGCAGCTTCTGATTGGTCTTCGTCCTGGCTCCGATGTCTGTTCTCTTGTCCAGTGACATTCGTGGGTTACTGTCCTCGGATGGAGACAAGAGTGTGAGTGTGTGTGGGGTCACGTGTGTTTAGCGTTTTATGTTGGTTTTTCAGAAGATATTTGACATGTGAAGGGCTTTTTTTTCTTTTCTAAGGATGTAGTG